>JAYGXS010001216.1:0-15247 GCA_036362985.1 Ligula intestinalis
AAAGCAGGATTCTGCGGAATTTATATTCAAAACTAAAAACACATCGCGATTCTCTCGTCAAAAAAGGATATATTACATTTCCCAAAACCGATGGTGTAAATGATGCCTGTCAAAATAACTAAAAAGGGAAACTGAGGTTCCTGCGAAATTATTAATCAACCGTACATGGTATCGTAGGTTAGCTGTTAAAGGCTTCTTCCGTGAAAGCTGGCAGCCTTCTTAACGTCTTCATACGCCACTCTGCAAGCACACTGTCACTCGTTGCATCCAAAGCCTCATATACAATTTGGGTGAGGTTAGGGAAGGAGAGACCCGTCAAAGGAAGTGTTATGTCCTTGGCGGTTCCATAATAATGAGTAACCGTTGGCCTCACGGGTACACCTGCTAACGTAACCTCTAGGCCCTTGAGCCGTAAAGATACCCGTTTCACCTTTCAGTTTGTTTTCGGTAGCTGCAATTAAATGTCGCCATTTTAGTTGATAATGGAGGCAAAGGAACATCGTCTAGTGCACAAAATATGTGAATTTTGAGTGGCAAAATGTGTTACTTGCACTAAGAGTACTTTCCTTGCTGACTTGGACATGCTTTCTCACTTTTGAGCAACACTGACAAAGAGTTGGCTAAGCTCAGCCAAACAGTGTTATTGAAATAAAATTCCTTCGCGTTAAACCCGCGTCCTCTCACAGGCCGTTATTTCTACTGCAGTACGGCTGTCCATTCGAAAGGCGATCGATGGCAAATTGGGCATTTGTCTCACTAATGACAGCGAAAACAATCCTCTGAGGCTGTTGTCAACAAAATCTGCGAGATCCACATAATTCCTTGTTTTTTCGACATTTTTCGTAACCTGACAGCGAAGCGATAAAAAAATCAATTTTTATAACGCTTGGGTTTATCAAACATAGTGACCGAAACCGCAAGTTTGCTGATCGAAAATCAAATTCAACTACATTTTTCCACTTTCCACTTACTTCTAAAGATCTTCTTCCCTGCCTTTCGTATTTTCTTATCCCGAAACCCCTATAACTGCCATTTGCCTGGATCAAAATGCTAGTAATATGGGTCTATGAGATTCATTACTTAAACTGCCGGCGCCAATGACCCTGAACTTTTATAAGTCAGAATTCATTTGACTTGTACCAAATATCAAAATACCTATAAAACAATTGACCCTATTCCTTTTTCTAACAATACTACTTAAATAGATATGTGCGTTTCGAAATTTCGATAGCAGTCAACAAGGTGACACACTTCTTTTCTTCAATGACTGCATTTAAGGGAAATATGACCTTTTTTCCGCATGTTTATGGTCTCTCCAGGAAGTTCATAGACTTCAGCGTAGAAACACTATTAGTATCAGGTTATTCAGAGCGGATAAGCTAATTTTTTTTGAACTCCCTATTAGTAACAATGTGATAGGAAATATATAGATTAAAGCACAACTGAAACGTACTTCAATTGCATGTTTCGCCTGATGACCCAACATTTGTTAGATAATCAAAATACTAATAAAACAGAGCTACTCTCTAATCAAGAGTAGTGTGAGGTAATGTTTTTTTTACATGGTGTTTGAAATTGTTTGAGTTCGTTGCTGCACTTTGCGCTTCTCATCCGAATTCCGCTTACATATGTGCCCTTTGGTTTCTGTTTCCATGGAAGCAGCTGCGTTTTTTATGAATTTCTCACCTATTGCATCACTGCTGCCGTCATCGCTTCTGGCCCCCAGCAGAAGCGCCACCTGGAGTACTGCTGCGTGGCCAACAGTCGCAGTAATGAGAGCGCCAATACTGGTACCGGCTCCTTCAATTAAGCCTTCGTTGCCAGACGCTGAAGGGCACAGTGAAGAATACTACTTGCCAAACTGAAAGCCGTTCAATGGGCATTTGATAACTCACCCCTCACCACTTGAAGCCTTGCTGACAATGACAGCCCCACTCGAGGCGTCCGTTCCTCCGATAATGCCTTCATTGCCAGTCGAGGTTGATCAGAATAAAAGACATGACTTTCCAAACATTGAGCCGTTAAACGGTCATTTCGTTTACCGTCCCTCAACTTTTGGGTCCTTACCGACAATGACGGAGCCGCCTGATGCACCCGTTCCTCCGATGATGCCGTCCTTGTCAAACGCAGTTGCGTAGAATAAGGAATATGAATTGCCAAAAACTGAGCCGTTCAACAGTCATTTGGTAGCCCATCCCTTACCGTTTCCTACCTTGCCGACAATAACAATGACACCTCAGGCATCGGTGACTCAAATGATGCCATCCCTGCCAGACGTGGTTGCGGCACATGAATAATACGACTAACCAAATAGTGCGCCGTTCAACGAACACTTGTTCACACCACCCTCGACATTTGCAGCCTTGACGACAACGGTAGTGACACATCAGGCATCTGCGTCACCAATGATGCCTCCACTACCAGATGCGGTTACGCAGACGCATAGAAGTGGCGCATGGGATTTAGCTAAACAACGAGGTCAGTACGCATACCTGATGTAACCAAGTTAAGTAAGCGTTTTCTAACGCCACGAACACTGTCACCCGGACCCACTTCACTACCTGTTTGCGTAAAGAAACCGGATGAACAGTTTTTGCCGCCGGACCACTTACCTCTCAGTAATTCTCATGCCTAAGCGTTTTAAAAAAAAAACGCGAATGCTCAGGTAAAAACGCGGCTGATGGTGTTTTCCCCCAGAGTACCAGGGCTTGTGTGTGTCCGTGTACATTTAAATATATTTCTTGAAACCAATTGTATTTTATCTGGTGTTCATTTAACAGTAAATCACATCACTTAGAAAGCCCCTCTCACGCAATTTGATGACTGTTGTATGTGTGTGTTTTAGGGCAGCTCACTAGAAGGCGGAGTTATTTTTTCCTTAACCAGATCATGTCAGATAGAAGAGCTTGTCGTCGGACGAGTACCGTTTGCTTGAAAAACCGAGCATATGCGTATAAGGATGTTGGTGAGGTTGTAGCAAGTAGTTGTGTCAGCAAGCAAAAGGATCCTCCAAATCACAAGTCTGGAAAGACGTAATGATTTCGAGCGACTTTGCTTAGCACAAGAAGCTTAACGGTAGCCGCTGCAAGCGCCACGTACAATAGACAGCCGATTAGAAGCAAAAGTGGGGATGTGTCAAGTTAAGTCTGCGGAATGCGTAATCAATCGGCTGCCGCCAATCAGATGAGGTGGAAATATTGATAACCTTAGAGCGTACGCACGTATGAAGCGGCGAGTGGGTCGGTAACGTGGGAAAGAACCGATAACACGCGGAGGAAGTGATAAGCATGAGTGTTAGCCCTAATAGGGCAAAACAGAATCAGCATGGCAGGCTCCCACAAGATCAGGGAAGGCAGTCATCTGTAGCGACCCCCTTTCTTATTTATGCTTTCCTCGGATGCTGCACGGATTAGGACATGTCTGGCGTGACCACCACGCGTCCGCACGACAACATAGTCAAGGCCTCCGTTCAAGGTCACTCCTGTCTGGCTTTCTCAAGGCCGTGTAGCCTCACTAGCCAACCACTTCTCAAAGTTAGACCAGTGCCCGAGATGCGGACGATTTGCTTACGTTTATTCACTTCCAGAGCAAACGACTCACTGTTCGGTTGCAGACCTTCAGATCCGGTGATCGACTTACCGGAATGCGACTCTGAACTGTACTCGTCTAGAATTCACTTCTCCTACGCTTGTTCCTACCTTAGTAAATTCTCCCTGACACTATGGCATTCCAAGCCTTTTAATATTCCACTAGCTTTAACATGTTGGGATCCGTTCTCTCGTCTATTATCTGGCTGGGTCACATCGTATCCCACACATCCCTGCCTTTGACCTCAGTCAACGGCATAACAGATGCGGAAATTCGTGTATTTCCATTTAACGTCAGTCTCATGGGCCTGTCGTTTCTTCTGTTTCGCACGTGGGCTGGTAATCTAAACAGTAATATAGTTTCTTCTTGTGGAGGAAACGGGCCAGCCTGTGGCTTGGTATCAACGCTTCTGGGTAATGAATCACTTTGCCGCCCTTCAGCTAAACGTCAAAATGAGGTGTTTTTTCCTCTACCCATTTAAATAATTTTTAAACCTCGTATAATATACGTTATTTAATCCCTTGTCAAAATTAAAGTGTAATGGTTCAATGATTTGATGTTGGCTTTCCGACGAAGTTGTATGCTTTAGTCGGGCTTCATTCACTGGCAATAATTGTCTGTGTAGTGTACGTTGGGTATTTAAAATCTCACTTTTCTGGCTTACGAGACTGGGGGGATTGGAGGTCTTATGGGAGAGGGGGGGGGAAAACGGATGAAAGATTTAGGGACTTTTATTAAAATGCGTACAAAGAGTCGTAGAATGTTGTTGAAACAGTTAAGTGTGGTGGCTACGTAGCGACAGCGTTGGGCGCGTAAATCAAAAGAAGGTGCAAAAAAGCAAATTGAGGTCGACAAACCTGGAAATGTCGATTTTTATTTTCCAGGCAACCATGGACTTTTGAAGACTTTTTGTAATACTTGGCGTTTATTATTGATAATAGAAAAATCAAGTAAACAATATTAGCATACAAATGTATTAAATAGTCATATGCATTGTTTCTATTAGAATTCTAAAATTCCAATGACTGGCTGCTGTAAACAACCAGCTGTATTGAGGCTAGTCTACTCGACGGCTAAATTAAAGCAACCCGTATATCACTTCTAAGTCCCTGAGCTAAGATATGTATATGTATCGTTGGGGGTGTTTGCTGAACTTAGGCGAGGTCACAGAGGTGCACTTTTTAATATTATCACTCACAATGCAAGCGAACTTGCGTGTCCCAGGAGGCAATTGACACGAAGAAGAAAACTTGATCGCTGGGACATTATGTTGATTTTACTGACGTTTCGACATCCGTCGTGGATTTATCATCAGAGACATGATCAGAAGCAGAAACCTGTTAAGTGAATACTTTATGAGCAAAGGTTTTGCAAGTATATGCCCTGTCAGTCCAGAAAAGCATATCGATCTATATGGTATACTCAGCGGGTGTACGCAGAGCACTGCAATTATCAGATCCCATTCCACATTGTAGATCAAAGACAGAAGTTTGCAGAGTGAGGGAATAAAGTATATGTTATAAGCTATAATAAAACAACTGCCGGTAAAAAAAATATCCCCAAGAAACAGGTTTCTGCGGAATTCATATTGAAAACGTAAAACACATAGCGAGTCCTTTGTCAAAACTGTTAATATGAAATATCCCAAAACCGATAGTGTAAATGATGCCTGTCAAATGAACCAAAATGGAAGGATAAGGTTCCTACAAAATTATTCATCAAAATAACAATGTATCGAAGGCTTGCTGTGGAATGCATCTTGCGTTAAAGCTGGCAGATTGTTTAACATCGTCAGACGCCACACTGCAAATGACCTATCGCTTGTTGGATCCAAAGCCTCATAGACCATTTGGGTGAGGTTAGGGTAGGTGAGACCGGTCAAACGAAGTGTTTTGTCCTGGTCGGTTCCATAATAATGAGTAAGCGTTAGCCTCATGGGTACGCCCGTTAACGTAACCTGGAATCTGTTTTTCCCTACAGATTCCATTATGTTTCTCCAAGTTGATATCGTTACCTGAAATATAAAATCGCCCGTTCAGTCGATATTGCAGGCAAATGAACATTTTCTGGGGCACAAAACATGTGAGTTATGAGTGGCAAAATATGTCAGTTGCAACAAGAGAACGTTGATTGCTGACCCAAATATATTTTCTTACCTTTGCAGCAACACTGACAAACAGATGGCGGATTTCAGCCAAACAGTGATATTGCACTAACGTTCCTTCGCGTAGAACACGCGTCAAATCACAGTCCATTATTTCTATTGCTGCCAGGTTGTCCATTCGAAATTCAATCAATTGCGAGTTGGGCATATGTCTCGAGAATCTTAGCGGAAACAATCCTGTGAGGCTGTTTTTAACAAAATCTGTGAGATAAACAGAGCCCCTGGTTTTTGGACATTTATTATCACCTGAAAGAGAGATTGAATGGGTGAAAAAATGAAGCGTTAAGACGGATATAACGGCTTATAAGCAAACGGACACCTACTATTCTTAAGCACGGTACATGAAAAATGAGCGTACTAAGGAAATTCAGTTGGGAAAAATACACAACATTACATTTTATGAAAATGATTTTTTCACGTAATAGTCTAACTTAAAATATAAATTTTGTGTGCCCAGCATATTCAGACTTTGTCATCGATTGTCTGGACTATTTTTATTCCACCTAGGTAAGGTGAATAGGTCTTGTGACACCGACAATGTAATCTGTGTGCTCACATGTGTAGTTGTTGTAAGCTACTGGCCATTAGTCCAGTTCGGCAGTATTTTCCATTGACCCGAAATACAAAACAAGTCTTAGAAAAAGAATAAGGTTGAGATTTTCTCAAATGTGAATGCCTCAGGTTAACGTAGCACAAACATTCAACGTTATAACTCAGAGCTGGCAGCTTTTCTCTCTTGCCATTTCTCGAGAAAATGTGCAAAGTACAAAGCAACGATGCTTGCAAACATCATCTGTAGGACATCTTCAGATATATCATCCTCCATTAAACTACTTAAAATATTTTGTTCTCAAACAATGAATTATTGGCTAGTGGGTTAAATTAATATGTGATTGCGGCGAAATTGGTAATAAAATATAAAATTAGTTACGCTCATGTTTGATTTAATATGCTAAATGCAAGTAAATTCAATCAACAAACACTTCTATTGCGTAAGATACGAACGGCTATCGATGGAAAATTGACCTTTTGCAGGCGGAATTTAACGGAAATTTAAACTTATCCTCCTATCGGTGGAATGCAAAGAACACATGTAAAGTCAGATGACCGAATATTTGAAAGTTGTTTTTTATTATAAATTGACGGGATTTTTGCGACCTCGATAATCATTCTAGCCAAAACTACCATTAATGTAGCTTTTTTATTTCGTTTAAAACAAAGCAGTTATTCTGCCATTAAATTGCATGCAGTTGAAAGTTTCTTGTCAGCACAAAGTTAATTTTAGAATTTTTGTCAACATTTTACGAGACAAGCTATCTACTGCTAATCTCTGTTCACTTCAGCGCGACAAATGTGCATAACACTCGCAGATCATAGCGCTACGCTATTTGATGTTAACTGAGGCAAACAGGTAACCTTTTAGACCTACCTGCATTCGTCGAAAGGTAATTCAACGTTCTCATTCCCAACGACCGATTTCGTATTCGTAGTATATTAAAATATTAAATTTTATTGATAAAAAACCTCTTGGACGCCGTCAGAAGGCGAGTTAAACCTGCAGTACACTTCTTATTCTTCCTTTCATACTAGAAATCGGCTTTTTTCGTCTGATTCTTGTATTGGGATTTTTTTGTTTGGTAGAAAAAGGTCATCTGTCATCAAAGGTGCAACAATATCATAATATAGGCAAAATGATATCTGTAGCTTATGCGTTTTAATGTTTCCTTATCAGAAGAGATTCTAATTTATCGGCATTGCAGACCCCAACGCCCGGGTATTTATATCAGTCAGTCTGTTATGGACATGGCTAAGCAAGCATTAGTTAGCTTATTATCGACCTACTAGCATACGGATCGTCTTCGTCTGATGTTAATTATAATCCGAAAGCTGGTAGAAATCTCTCTGATGGAGGAAGGGTTCTCTACCATCATCGTTTTAGCCACAAATGAGGACAAGTGAGCATGGGTGACGTATCATCCAACTCACTATGGCTGTCAACATAAATGTAAAAGAAATGTCAGACGATAGTTGTTTCCCTTTGAGCTCCTAAAATTACACTACGATTTCACTGTTTGCTTGATAAACAAATAGCTCCCCAAAAACATTATTTTTAAAATTCAGTTTCTGGCAAACATATGTTTACAGCAACTCTTTATCCGGCCAAACATTGGCAGGTAAAAAGAAAGCTGTACAAAACAATAAAATCCTTTTCACAATCTCCCAAAAACGAGGAAGAAAAAGGAACGAGGACATGGACCGATTTATTTTGAGGCTAAAGTTTTTGACACCCTTTCGGCCAAACATTGGCAGGTAAAAAAATATGTACAAAACAATTAAAGTTTAAACATGTAGAAAAATCAATCAAAAATCTAAACAGTCTGACATGGACGCCGATTGGACACTGCGGACTATGTCAGTTTGCGCAAGTAGGCTAGATCGGTGTTAAGGATGAGCAATTGCCAGTAGTGGCCAGGGGCGAAATGTGATTGCCACCGGGCGTCGGTGTCGGCCACGGAAGTGTAAGGGCTTGTGTCAGCCTCTTCTGATAACACAGCACTGGATTTGCTAGCCGTAAAGCTATGATTTCCGCTGTTCTGAGCAACTGTTGGCGCAGACTAACATAGTCCGCAGTGGCCAATCGGCGTCTACTTCAGGTAGCTATTGATTGATCTACATTTCAAAACTTTAATTGCTTTGTAAAGTATTCATTTCTATCCAGTACAACGATAATGAATGGAACATTTCAGATCTATTTTGGATGTATAACTGGTTTTTTTAACTTCAAGGGATTGTGGAATACCCTTCGGCTTTTTGATACAACAAGAGGCGGCAATATTTTGAGAATGGACGACTCACCGAATGGATTGAAGCAGCTAGAAACACAGCATGCAAACGCAGACAGACACGCCACTTTCAACCACATCTTCTGCGCGCGTGTATACAAAACTGTCTCCCAGGTTATTTGGTAAGCATATAGTAGCCAACAGCGAACCAATGAATGTCAGCCAATTGCCAAGTGCTGTGCTTGTCAAATAAGATTTGCTTGTTGGAACGACGGCTGAACTGTCTCTATGAGAATCGAAAATTAGTCTAATCAGTTTTTAACAGGTACACAGCACAATTTGTCGACATTCAACAGTGTGAATGTACAGCCGCTGGCAGATAAATCAAAAATACCAACTAGAGTTTTTGACTTGATTAAGTCTTAAAAAGCAAATCAAACTGATGTTATATGTGTTTCATAAAACGATGTGTAATATATACACAGTTCCGTATGGCGAAATTGCAACACATGCATACTAATTTGACTTGCAGTAGGTTTGTGGAAGTTTGTTTCTACTATTCGTAATTTTACTGATAAACCGAAATAATTACACACGAACCGTTTTGCAAATTCATTATTAATTTTGCGAAATTTCCAATTGAAAATTTCAAAAGTTATTTTTATATAATGAAGCTGTCAAAAGATAAATTGTTGAACATAATTCTTTTTTGATAAATTCTCGTCAGGCCTTTACATTTATAAATTAATTAAATGAATAAATTATGGTGGTTTGCGGACAGATGAACACATACACGCGTGGTTACGGAAGGGCCAACTTAAAGATGTTAACAATTCAATCTTAGCGCACCTGGTAGTTTCAAACCATCGCGTGGATGCCAAAGAGGCCTTCCGTGTGATTTACTCAAAACTCCTCGGGCAGCGTGTGCTGGCAACGGCAGAGGTCGCCGCCATCAGGCTGCGCGGACCGCTGCTATGCGTGCAAAAATTTTTTTTCGCGGCGCCCCAGTTGCCATGGGCGAAACTAGATAACACGACCAGCCACAGCAAACCACAGTCCTCGGAAACGAGCCACGCACACCTTATCAGCGGTCGTGGACATCAGGCCGTCTAGAAATTGACATACTGACCTCAAATCCCCCAAATCCCCCAACTCCCCCCACCCCCCCTTTCTACCGTGACAACGAGAACACTTCATCTGTCCACCAATCATCATTGTTTATTCATTTCATTACCATATAAATGTAAAGGCCTGACGAGAATTTATCAAAAACAAACGTATGTTGGCTAATTTATCTTCTGACATTATTAATTAAAGATGCAGATTTTCCGTATCAGAATAGTATCAGCTAACAATTCCACTGTATATCCTGTGGCTCGTTGTATGAACGATTGAACTGATTTCTTCCCATACCCAATGAGGTTTAGGTACTGCACTATAGAGAGCCGATAGTTCCCCTTGGACCCATACGAATAAAGCTTTACCAGCGTGGACTAGTAAGATTCGCAAATTTGATGGCGGAATATGTGTGATTTACATCATGAAACCTTTTATGTTACCAAAACCTGGACCTTGGTGTTCTACGTATCAGAGATGTCTTCGCTTAGTTAGTTAACTTTAATTTGGGCCTTATTACAATTATCAGATGCCACATTTGCAATTCACCAACGTCGACAATTCTCCGTAGGACGATCACATGAAAAAGAAAGCATCGTTCAGGTTGGCAGCAAGGAAATAAAAGTAAGCCTTTGAATGTTATGACGCATCCTGAAATTATCTCGACAGATTGGGGATCCCTATTTAACAAGATTGTCAAGAAATCGGCACTTATGTCAGCATTTTCATTAGATTTTCTTTTCCTGAAACTTGTAGTATTGTCTTGCGAACATGTCATTAATTTAAGTGGTGATTTCAACCGTGTAAATATTTTCCCCTTTACATTGTTAGATTTTGACGACTAAGTTACCTTCAACACTCGTGCTGACGCCCCTATTGATCAGATTTGGACCAAACATCCCAAGCTTTATGTGGACGAAAATAGAGCTCGGTTGTCAGGCATAGATGGTTCTGTGTTATTGGGCCAGCTAACCATATATTATAGTTCAAATAAAGGGCTGTAAGCAAAACCCGAGAGGAAACTAAGGGTTTGAGACACGTCCCCACATACTTTTTATTTTTTTCAGACCGCATACCTGAAAACTGTTCGGTCCTTCTTGAGCACTTGAATTTTAAGTCATGCTCCAGTTATCTTATAATTTTTTAAGTGATATTTTTACCGTCTGTTGTCCTCTTGACACTGTTTCGTTAGAGCTGACAGAATCTGTTCTCCCCACCGAAAAATTATTGACACGCCAAAAGGAATTGTTCTACAAACTAAGTCTACGAGATTGATTAAAGGAAATGAACGTATGAGATTTACAAGCTTAGAGGCCTTTTGGCTAGTCTGCTTTTTACATCTTTTACATCTTCATTTCCTCTCTCCTGGGACGAGATTTGGAAGGGTCTTGAGCGTCTCACTGGTCAACGAAATACACTAGCACATGTGGTGCTGACTTAGACTTATATTGTTTAAATGCAAGCTTCATCCACACGCTCACTGCCTCTTACCTTCCGACGAACGCCATTGCCTTAGTACCAAGCGTCTTTATACCTATGTCTAAAGAAACAGTTTTAAAACATCCAAAAAGGGTTAAGCTTCAACAGCTGCACGGACAGATTAATCTCACCGTTTCTCCTGAAATCCTGCTCATTTCATTTAGCCCCTACGTTGACACACCTCATCAAGTTGTCCTTCATGGAGTCTAATATTTTTGATTAGCGGTGATGAGTGAGAAGCACTCTAATTCCGAAAAAAAACCCTCCTCTTCTGGTCCGAAATCCTTTCGTCCAATTGCCTGCTCTCCTTCACTATTTAAACTTGCAGAATGAGTTGGCTTAGACATAATCACACCATTTTCTTCCAATTTTCCGATCCCTTCTAATTTGCGTATAAGGCTAGGTGTTATGCACTAGACGCTGCTGCTCCGGTAGTTCATTCTGCTTCCGTGCATACGGATGTGCTTCACTTGACTATTCTTCAGCCTTAAATACGATCCTGCGCTTTCTTCTGCATAATATACATCCTGCATGTGGCTCTCTCGGCTCTACCACACTCAATTCGTTCAGGAGGGAAAGCGAAATTCCATGATCCTTCCCAACAACTTATGAGTTCTGCAAGGGCCTATCTTATCCCCTTACCTCTTCTTCCTCCACACTGACGACCTACGATTGCCAAACGAATGCTTGTTTGTTAAATATGCTGATGATCTGGTTGTTGGCCATCCTCTCATAAATCCAACACATCTCCAAATACTGAAGGATGCCCTAGACCATGTCTCAACATGGTCGTCAGCAAAAGGCCTTCTTCTTAACGAACCAAAGTCAGTCCAGGGCATGTTTCGACTGCGACCCAGTCTGCCTAACGAAGTATCCTCTATCCGGTACCTCGGTGTTACTCTATCTTCCAACCTTACATTTGCTCTTCAGATAGCAATGGCGTGTCAATAGAAAAATATTTGTTTCCAACGAGCGAAAGGTACTTTGTCAAGAGCAACACACTTGGTTTACGTACAAGGCAGGATATTCACATTTACGTTGTAACTAGCAAAGCAGAATATGGTCCAGAACTAAGTACACACGAAGGAGCGTGATAGAAGACGACAAATGCTGATTCACTCCATTATGTTATATTGTACTTGTTTTGATACCGGTATTGGAGTACTTTATTGCACAGTTAGATATTTAAGGAGCTGGGTTGTTAGGCCTGCGCGTATGAATCCTGAAATAAGTTTACAACTTTAAACGTTTCCTTAATTGTCCGTCAAAATTCAACTTCGGAAATTCTAAAAAAATCGTCTCAAGAGATTTGACTTTTAAAGGATTCTTATATCGGTATAGCGAGGCCCAAGGATTTATATGTCGTATATAAGGCAAAAACGCCAAACCTCAACCTTTTGTGCTGAAACTACCATCATTGTTCGCAACTGCGCAAACCAGAAGTCAAATGCAAAATTCGGCGCCAGATGGATTCGAACTCAAAACCGCTCCGACACAAGGCTGCTTCGTTAACCACTACACCACTAAGGCACGGCATGACACAAGATCTAAATGCCTTACCAATTGGACGTGACCGACACAAGTGGGAGAGTATTGAGACTAATATTTTGTTCTAGCGTCAAGGTTTAATAAACTCTTCAACGTAATGAAACATATTGTGGTTCAAATTTCTCGTTCTCCGTGGGAAATACAATTTTCGCGATTTCGGGATAAAGGACCACTTAGCACTCTGGTGGACACTCGGTCTTAGCTATCGGATTCGTTTTCACAACATGTTCAGCCTCAGAAGCCACGGCAGGCATTAGTCAAAACGAGCAACATGTCCGTGACTGCCTTCTGTCAACAACTGTCGGAGATTCCAGCTATCTCCAAATGTCTGAGTCGTTCCAATATCCTTTTCATAGAGTTAGTCGCTTTATATATATTTCACAGAACTTTAATTTTGTTTAACTTCACTTCAACCTTCGATATGAAACTAAGTTATTTAATTTAATAATTTAATTCTCGATATAAGCCATTCTCGAAATTTCGACGGCAGAAACCGCACGGTTGGCGCCACGAAATCGCCCCCTGCTAAAAGGCCGAGATGTCCTCCGAGCTCAATAGACACAAATTACGAAGACCGAGATGGCATAACAAACAGGGAACTTTCACAAGTATTTTCCGTCATGCAGAAGGATGTGATATGCCTTAACACGGAATTAGAGGAACTGAAGTTACTTCTGCATACTTTACCGTATGGCTCGATGTCGGAGACGACTGAAAGCCCAGAAAAGGCCAAGAAAAAATTAAACACAGAAAGTTTATATACTGCATAAGCAAACTCCAGCAGAACCAGTATTGGTACTCGACCTAGTCGAAGATTTGGAAATCCACGAAAATGTGGAGGACCCGGGAGTAAAACCCTGTACGATGGCCAACAGGAAGACGGAGTCGCTACGAGACCAGAAGACCACGATTACAAGTCTGAACATTTTGCTTACTCAAGGGGTGTCGTGCTTAACACAGTCCAAAAAACCAAGCAGGCGGTGTCTAAGATACCAGTAAGAACTAGTCTGGTTGCGTCTCACAAAATGCCCAAGACGTAACCAACTACCACACAAAAAGGTGGTCTTGGCACGAAAGAGGATAGCTTGGGTCTCACAGCCCAAGTCGAGGATACCCACACTCCCGTAAGCTTGAATTATAAACCTCATAGCCCGTTATGATATGGATTTATTCCGCGGAAACGTTAAATTTCTCCTACATGAAAATGAGGAAATGGCAATCCCCGTCTTAAAGCATTTTGGATAGGCCTGAAAAAGTGTCCATATGTGGTCTCGGGTGAACCCAGACCGATAAAATTTTTACTCAAGCACGAAGAACAAGCGAAGCTACTGTTGAACAGAAAAATCGCAACTACGTTACAGGTATCAAACTGTTAATTTTTTTCAGCAAGAGTACTCACCGGCCGAGAGGGAGAAGTGGAGGGAACTGAAAACTGAACTCCACAGGAGATCCAATGTGGGTGGGAGGAACCTGCGAATAATGAAGGGGGAAATCATCACCGCCCAGAAGTCCTTCCTCTGGAGATGGCTAATAAGACTGAGTTTTACAGATAAAAAGTAGACCAAACTCATGAAATAAAGTAGGTAATCCGCAAACATCTTCCGGCTTTCTCGACCTGCAAATTGCTCATAACTTTATGCTGGCGAAGCTGCGCTTTCTTTATACGAACGCACAGAGTTCGCTTTAGAAGATTGACGAGCTCAAAGTTTGTATAGCTGACCTACAGCCGCATGCCATATCAATTACAGAGACCTGGCTACAGACTGACGTAATGGAAGCCGAAATTGTACCCCGAGAGTACCAAGTTTTTCGTCGGGACCGGATACATAGAAGGGGAGGAGGAATAACAGTGTTTGTCAAGAAGAGCATCATTGCGTCAGAACGCAAAATTAGTTAATCTTGAAAAGCTATGGCTTAAACTGAAAACGCGTTGCGCACCCACTTTACATGTAATAACTGTCTATACACCGCCAAATCAATCTCCAGAGGGTGACGAGACCTTGCTTCGATTAATGCGTGAACTGGCGCAAAATGGAAACGCGCTGATCAATAGAGATTTTAACGACCCACGGATTAACTGGGATGAGCTATCAGTTAGGAATTTTTTGAAATATTTAGCTCCATACTCCTTAAGCTGATGGGAGACCTCTCTCTCGTGCAGAGTGTTGGATTCCCAACGAGAATAATAGAAGCACAAACAGCGAACTGTTTGGACCTCGTGTTATCGAAAGACCCGATTGATTCAAGCGAAATTAGGTCAATCGCGCCTCTTGGAAAGAGTGATCATGTCATGATCCTGCGGGAATATGCTTCAAACACCAATCAACCGAAAATACAGAGGTTCGGTTAAACTACTGGCGCGGAAATTACACCGCAATGAGAAATGAACTAGCAGCAATAAATTGGTATGACCTTCTAACCGGTAGTTTGATGACATTTCGCATTCGCCACTTCAACCAACCTCCGTGGTCGTCTGCGAACAAGGTGACATCACAACCAAAGTCCTGCTGCGCAGTGAATGCAGGAGGCGTTGGCGATGGGACGCTGTCGAACGCCTTTTTGAAGTCAA
>JAYGXS010001217.1:0-15244 GCA_036362985.1 Ligula intestinalis
GAGAGTATTGTCTGAGTATGGTTGAAACGACGGGACCGGTTCGGATTCTGTCGTAAAATGCTTCGCAAAGAAAGCATTGAGTAAGTCAGCCTTATCAGACTCATCTAATACAAATGTTTTGTTCTCATTAAGCAATGGGGGTATTTCAATTCCTCGTTTTGCGGAGGCCCTACGACGAAACAGTTGTGCAACCGATTTTGCAGAGTTTGACTCGCTCAGGGCGCAAGATTCCCTGTGCTGGTCACGTGCAAGACGAATCTTTGACGCTAATTCGAAGATCTCTGCGATCCTTAGATGCACAGACAGCGAACTAGTAGATCTATCTTTCAGCTGCCTCCTCAATTTCTTTAGTCTGGGCAAAAGAAAATGAGGGACGGTCGATTCTGGTGTGAAGGGTTTCGCAATTTTAGTGGGCACAAATTCCAGCATTTTAGTAGAAACGACCGACATGAGTTCAGAAAGATATGCAGCGTCGTTAATGGAGGAGAGGCTCTGCCAATCTAATGAGTCAAGAAAATTGTTGATTGAGCTAATATCTGCGAGGTCGTACGCATGATAGGTACGACTAATAATAATAATAAGGTTTATTTGTAAAGCACATCTTTGGCGCCGTCAAAAACCCCGGAAGGCAGGAAAAAACCTAACCCAAACCCCTTCTTTCGCAGTGACCATTGTATTTGTTTTGGTCTTTTGCTAGGTCAATAGTGTGCGAAATAAGGAGTTTGTTTTAAGTGAAAAAATCCTGACTTCTAGGAAGCAAATCTAGAAAAACATGAAATAAAATATCTATACATTGTAGGTGTTACGGTTTTATAGTAATAATACTTGGGGTCTGGAAAAAACTGTTATGTCCTTTAAATGAGGTATACTTAGCCGCGGTCAGTTTGAAGGTGAAAAAATCAGCTGAGGATATGGCGTCTACCATATGCATGGGTCTGCTCGATACGGAGATTACAATCGTTGTCCAGTAGCACAAGTTTGCTAATTAGATGGGACGTTGCAGATGTCTGAGGTGGGTCGAGGCAGCTGCGAAGCACCATCGTCATTCAAGTGTATCGGCAGAAGACATTCGTTTGTCGAATATCTAAGTGAGATTGAGATTTACATCATTAGTATTTATACTTCTGATACAAAATAAATGGAAACAATATCTATTTTAGTATAGTTGAAGAGAAAATTATTTTCTTTCATAATAATTTTTTATAAACATTTAGATATTAGTAGAGGACTATTGGAATAGATAAATTGTTCTTAGTTTTTGTTTTTATTTAAGGATTGGAAAAGGAGGCAAGGCACAATTTTGCTTAAGCTTTGATTTTATCAGCGTTGGAAACCGTCGACTGGAAAGCTTCCAGCATTTGCCAGTTTTCTCCAAAATGTTCGGGAACTCTCCTGGACCGTTAGATCCCTTTTGGTCCGAATTGGACGTCAAAGAACTGGTTAGCAAAGTGTCCTATTTTGTTCAGAAATATATGCGTCATGTCATTTGATAATAACTGTTTGGTCTTTCTTCTAAATTCGGCTATACTGTGGCTTTTGCGAATATCGTTGGGTAGGGCATTCCATATGATCGCATATCTTATGGTGTAGAAATTTGATCGCTGGGCCGTCCTAGCTTTAGCGTTATGAATTGTATGTTGGTTGTTTCTAGTGGGACGGGAACCGTTTTGATTTGTTAACATATTATTGCTAAGGAGGTTCTGATTATGTGTCACTTTAAATAGGAAAGTTAAACCATTTTGGAGTCGCCTTTGCCAGAGGGGTTTAAGGCCATATCTATTGTACATTATTGAATAGGAGTCTCGGGCGTCATCGCGTTTACACAGAACTCTGGTAAACCTTCGCTGGATTTTTTCTAGTTTCTGTCTGTCATCTGATGACATGGTACCGAAAAATATTGAGCAGTAATCTAGAATAGGTAAAACGTACATTTTGTAAAGTTTAGTTTTAAGTGTAATTAATGTGAAATTTTTACTTATGAAGCCACATAGTCGATTGGCTTTTGGTGCGATTTGTTTAACATGTGGGGATAAGTCAAGAGTATTAGAATAGCTAAGACCTAAATCTTTTAAAGATGTAAGCTCTTTTATTTCTTGACCACTAAACATTATGGGGGGAAGTTTTAGTGGTCCAAAAATCATGAGATGACATTTTGTTGGTGAAAACGGCATTTGCCACTGAACACTCCAGTCGTTTAGTTTTTGAAGGTCTAATTCAATTGTTCTATGCACACTACTTATCGAATTTTTGTTATAGGCATATGCGAGTTTTAAGTCATCTGCATATAAAAATGTTTTACCAGATGTCGATATCGTGGATAACTCATGAATGTAAATGAGAAATAAGAGTGGACCTAGGATAGTGCCTTGAAAAACACCACTGCTTATATGAGTTGGTTCTGATACTATATTTCGAAGTTGTACTACTTGAAATCGGTTGTGAAGATAGGATTTGAGGAAATCAAGGAGGGGGGGCCGAATCCCGTGACTCACTAGCTTCACGATCAGTCTTTTATGTGGAACTTTGTCAAAGGCTTTTTTTAGATCAAAGTAAATTGTAGCTACCGTGTTCCCATCATCTCGATTTCTGGAGACGAATTCCAAGAAAGTGAGATGGCAGGATTGACATGACTTTTTAGGTAAAAAGGCATGTTGAGAGGGAGGTATGAGATTTACATTCGTCAGATGGTCTAACATTTGGTTATAAATTATTTTTTCTAAGATTTTTGCTAAAACTGATGTGCGGTGAACACCACGATAATTTTGGGCATTGGACCGATTTCCGTTTTTGCACTAGTCTTTTCCGTAGAAGGAAGCGGAAGGCAACAGTGAATTAATGTGTGATCACTTTGGAAGATGTCCTGCTTAAAATCAACGAAGAGAGGGGCAATACCATTAGTGAAAATCAGATCTAGGATATGATTCTGTCTTGTTGGGGAACTGGCCAGTTGAGACCAGTTAGAAAAATTAATGGTATCCAGGAAAGGCTGAAATCTAGGTGGGCAATAGTTTGAAAGCCAGTCGATTTCAGGAAAATTAAAATCTCCAGCGATAATTTTAACTTCAAAAGTGGATTCTGAAATAAACTTGAACATTTCACACAAATTTGCATCTTCTTCAGATGAAGAGTTAGGAGGATTATATATACAACCGATAATCGCCTTTTGCCGGGGCGACAGGATAATAGAGGCGAAACAGTAATTTCCAGAGAAGGACGTGCTATTTAGATAAAACGGAAAGTGCCTAAATGACGTTCTAATATAGAGAAGACAACCACCACCACGCTTATTAATGCGATCGTGACGATAGAAATCATAATCGTCTATGATAAGGGAGGAGTCAGAAATGATTGGATGGGTCCAAGATTCTGTTATGCATATAACATCAGGCATCATCTCAAAAGCGATAGCTCGAAGTTGAGCCATTTTATTTATAACGGACCTGGCATTAAGCACTATGACATCTAGTGAGTTTCGAGTGACAGGACTATGGCTATAGTTATTCATAAAAAAGAATTTGAGGGTGGGTAGACAAACTGTAGGCCGTTATTATTTGTGGAATAAGTACTGACGGGTATGGAGCTGTTAGCATACGGGTAGCCAACAATCGATGGCTGATAAGGTCTGAGATATCTAGGGGCCTCGCTTTCTGGCAGGGAAAAATGAGGAGAGGGTAAACCAAAATAAGCTTCTGGGGCGTTTGGGAGGAATGGGGGGAGGTGAGAAGACATGTAGAAGTTAGCAGGTTTGGGTGGTAGAGGATGGGTAAAGGAACTGATAGGGGGAAACGGTGACATAAAATTAGTGTTAGGGCCGCTCGCGTAAGGACTAGCGTTCTTAATCAGTGAATGTCCTGTACGGCAACTCCGATTAGAATTAAAACTATACCAGTTAGGGTTACTGTCGTGCAAATTAAATTTTTCTTGGTTCGGGCACGGCGTGTTCAATAACGCATTATACGGGGGAATAATATGACTCCCACTGTCAAAAGAGGAGCTAGGTTGTGCTGGGAAAGCACTCGGCCTAAACGCTATCGACGGTGTTGGCGACATTCTTAATGAACTTGTTGCCGCGTTAGGGGCGGCGGAATTTATAGATCGTTGGACAGAGAATGTATTTAGACTAGTATTAATCGTAGTAGATGACGGGGCGGCGGGCCTTGACGGTCCCGATATCAAGAGAGTTGGGCTAACTGGTGCACTGATGTTTATGGACCTATGACTAGATATTCGGGAGGTAGGGATAGCAGGTGTACTGACCGTTATGGGACTATGAAAAGACACCTGTGGGGCAGGGATAACGGGTGCACTGACGTTAGTGGGTGTATGGCCAGTTATGCGGGGGGGAGGATTAGCGAGTGCATTTACCCTATCGGGACTACGAACAGATTTAGGAATAGTAGGCTGAGAAGTCATTGGTCTATTGGACTGGAGAGCCGTATTTCGTCGCTCCATTGGTGTAAGATCTCGACAAAGAAAACTTTTAGTCCTTTCTAAATATTGGGAAATGCGACCTCGTTGAGCAAAGATTGAGTCCACCTCGATCGGTGAAAACAGTTTAACTAGGATGGGCGGGTTTTTGCTACGCGATTGGGGGCGTTTGGCTTCTGAAATTTTGTAGTTAAAACCACCCGAACATAGAAAATCGTTTGCGATATCCAAAGGGCGACTGATAATGGAGGCATTTTTTAGTATAAAGTTAAAGCTTCGCTTTTGTCTGTTCTTCAGCTGCGGGAGGCTCCGCTCCCCGCGGCACCAGGCTCTATCGTGTGTGATTTTTCTACAGGTACCCGTCGTCCTGTAGTACCCCAATCCTACCGGAAGGTTGTTTTCGACCACTTCCATTCGCTATCCCACCCCGGTGTTCGTGCCGGCCGCAAACTCATCGCAGCCCGTTTCGTCTGGCCAAAGATAAACACCGACATTGCTACCTGGATCAGGCAGTGCTTAGCCTGTCAAAAGAATAAAGTCCAGCGACACACCGTTTCACCTCCCAGCACGTTCGCGGTTCCCGACGCCCGTTTTCAACACGTCCACATGGATTTAGTCGGACCATTACCCCCATCTCGCGGTTTCACGCACATTTTGACTGCTGTCGATCGTTTCACACGATGGCCCATTGCCGTTCCCATCTCGGATACCTCGGCAGAGAATATTGCCATGGTTTTTCTTACTCACTGGATAGCCAACTTCGGTGTTCCAGCTACACTCACCACTGACCGCGGAAGTCAGTTCACATCTGCACTCTTCCGTGAATTCACCAAACTGCTTGGGTGCTCGCATATCACCACCACTGCCTACCACCCAGCATCCAACGGCCTCGTGGAACGCCTTCACCGTCAGTTGAAGTCCGCGTTGATGTCTCAACCTGCCCCGCACAACTGGAGCGACAACCTGCCGTTCGTCCTCCTCGGCATTCGCTCGGCTGTTAAGGAAGACATTCAGTGCACTGCCGCCGATCTTGTTTACGGCACATCCCTCCGTTTACCTGGTGAGCTCGTGCAGTCTTCCTCCGTCATCCCTGACGCCACGAACACCTTCGTGCAACAGCTGCAGCAACGCATGGCCGCACTACGCCCAACCCCAACACGCGCGACACCTCGACGCGTTTTCGTGCACGACGACTTGCACACAACCCCATTCGTGTTTATCCGGCATGACGCAGTCCGCAAGCCCCTTTGCCCACCATACGATGGCCCCTTCAAAGTACTTGAACGGAAAGACAAATATTTCGTCATTCAAAGGGCTGATGCTACTGATACAGTCTCCATCGACAGACTAAAGCCGGCCTACGTTGAATGCACTCCTCTATCACCTGGTCCGTCCACTTTCGGGGCACCTTCACCCTGCACTCCACCTGCAGCCCCCGGCCCACCGCCATCCTCACCACCCGAACCTACCCTCACCCCTCTAACCACTCCCACTCATCCCCCCCTTCCACTCGTTCTGGTAGACATGTTCGCTTTCCTACCAACTTGCGAGACTTTGTTGTTTAACATTTTTGTACATCCTCGTTTGTCGAGCGTTTGTAACCCACCAACGCTCTGGTGGGGGAGTTATGTGGGCTCTTGGCCCTACTTGCGTGTTGTTTAAATTTATCAATAACCAAGTTTGTTAAAACTAAATACAACACTTTGTTTCACACTTTCGGTTTTGACGCGTGCTAGCAACTATCTTGCTAATCACTCTCCACAGCTCAATTCTCTCCTCACCTGCCGCTGTTTATTTTGCCCTTCAACGACACCTCTCTGGTGATCACTCTCGGGCTCCAGGAGAATCCAGCGACAATTCGCAAACGAGTTTTCTCCCCATTTTGCAACTCACAGCCCAACGAACTTGGATCCAGTCCTCGCAGAGTTATCCGTTGGCAAGTCGACTACTTGACTACTGCCGACTAGGATCGTGAAGGATCTAAGTGAGTTGTATCATTTCTAATCTTCATCGTCAATCTCTTTACTGGACTTTACAACTTTTCCACTAGAATAGTCTGGTAAATCCCTTATTAGCAGTTAGTCTACCCTCGAAAGTTTTCATCGCGTATTTGCTAAGACGTTTTGTATATTTGTAGTGATAAAGCCACTACAGACACCAAAACAGGACTTTATTTAGAACCCAAGGGTTCCGATATTCTGCGACTATACGGATTACCTAAAACTCACAATAAGGATATCCCTTTACGACCTATTATTTCCATGTCCAATTCACCATTTCACAGACAAGCGCGTTGGCTAGTAAAGGAACTAGAACCAATTCGCAATAGATTCTCTACGTATACGCTGACAGACAGTTTCCAATTTGTCGATGAAATTAGTCATCAAAATATTGCAGGCATATATATATGATATCTTTGGACGTTGATTCACTATTTACCAACGTGCCTCTGAATGAAACAATTGATATCCTTTGTGCATATGCTTCTGAAACTAGCCTGCCCCCTGACATATTACGAGAGTCATTAAATTATGTACAAAGAATGTTCAGTTCCTATTTAATGACCAGCTGTATAGACAAGTTGATGGAGTGGCAATGGGCAGTCCTCTTGGTCTTACCTTTGCAGATATATTTATGGGTCACCTCGAAAAAAAGTAACTTCCACATTCAAAAGTACAACACTCTGTAGAAGATATGTGGGTTACATCTTTGCAATTGTCAAAACATAAAGGAAGCTAAGAAACTGCTGTAAACAATGAATAGTTTACACCCAAAAATGAAATTTTCAATGGAAGTGGAACGTGGAAACCAGTTTTCTTTCTTAGACGTTCACATGACTAGGCAGAAAGATGGCTCTATAACGCGTAGAGTTTTCCATAAGAATACGTGGAGAGGGCGGTATTTGTATTATCTAAGTTTTGTCCACACACAATGGAAACGTAACTTAGTTTGCACCCCCTTCTAGAGGACAAGCAAAATCTGCTCAATGGATACACTGGATGCAGAAATTGCCAGCCTCAAGGAAACTCTTCTTAACCGTGGTTATCCAGCTCACTTTATTGAAAAGAATAGCAAACCCTTACGGCCAAAGGTTATAGAACAATCAGCTCCGAAAAGCCTGTTTTCATTTCGTCGCCATTTAAGGGAGGCAACGCCTTAAACACCATCATGAGACGTTTACGCAATACCATTGAAAGGACCTATTTTGCAGCTGAGGTTGTATTTTGCAACTCGGTGAAGACCCTTCCGATTCCAACTGCGAAGGATGTCTTTCTGTTGTACGCCACTTCTAATGTTGGTTACCAATTTACATGCACTTGCGCATGCAAGTACATAGGACGAACACAACGGCAATTGGCAGCCAGAGCAAAAGAGCACTTGCCGAGTTGGTTATTAAGAGAGGAGAATAGGACTACCCGTTCTTCTATTACTGAACACCTATTGGATAGGGGTCATTCTGTTCAGCCTAAAACATCCTTCTGAGTACTTGTTCGGGCACGAACAACTCGTATCTTACGCTACCTGGAGGCAGAATACATAAGGCGGTTTAAACCTGACCTATGTAAACAACTGGAGCATGTGGTGAACCTAACCCTGCCGTGGTAGCACCGGCTCCCTGTTTACCCACCCCTTCCCTCCTTTTTGCCTTAGATGCTTTTGCCTTAGACGTTTTTACTGCGTTTTTGCTGCCCACAATGTTTGAATTCCTACTTTATTGATTGCCCCTTGGCTAACTCAAGTGACCTTGATGTTTTGGATCGATTTTTTTGTATGAATTCAATTCTGTAATTTATCATTCGTTATTATGTTTATGCAGCGAGTGCAAGCGGCTGATAAATGCTCGCGAAATTTATGGTGCCATTAAATTCTGCTACATACGCTGTCTAAAAATTTGTACCTGGGAAATGATCTTTCAAATTTCTACATTATCGATTTTCAAAGGCGAAATTACGAAAGCATTTAAATTTTGAGGAAAATAAGCGGTTACTGTCTGTTTCCTTTCCTAACACGCAACTTGTAGATTTCGAAAAGGGTCTTCCTGGCCTTTGAAGCTCTTCCCAGGATAGTAAAATGGTTTCTTAATATGTTAGCATTTTCCTCTGCAGAGTCAAGCATCACTTCCAAATGCGGCAAATACTTCTCCGTTTTTTTGGTTAAATTATCATGGAAAAGTTACGAGTGGCGTTAGGGGAATAAGAGCATTAATTTGTGGGAGATTAGGACTTTTGTCAACGCGTAACAGAAGGCATATACCAGCTTCGACTCTTCCTACCCAAAGAAATTAAATGTTTGCTAACTGATATCTATCTGTATTAGAAGTACTCGACCCAGCAAGAGAAAATATTTTACGAGTGAGAACTCGCTGAACTATTTCAATCTTACTACGGTCACTCGTGTTCATAATTAGTTGAAACCACGGAATGTTGGCGAAGGATCTCCCCGATCGATATGGCCATGTGCGAACCGTGTGTCGGGTGCAAGAAAAGTGTCAATGGGGCTTTATTATGGCATCCGACTTTGGCCTTCTGACAAGCCAAACACGAGGGGGGTTTACTGGTGGATAAACGTGTTCATGGTTGGCCAGACGAAGTGCTCGCTGACGAGGCGCTGGTAAGGGCGGATGCCAGAGTGATCAATATTGTCCAACGCGGCAAAAAGTCTCATCTCGCTTGTCACTGCGGGTCAGGAGACACCGCGGGATACGTCACACACGATTGTACCATGTGGTGGAAAAATGAATAGCTTCTACTTGAAGACTTGTGTGTTCAAGGCCTTAAGTAAAAGTCGGCTGGTTTTGTAGTTCCTCCATACGCTCCAATTCTATGGAAGGGTGGGCAATGGCATTAATTCTAGGTACAGAAAGGCATTCAGCAGCTTGACTATTAAGGCCTTTAAGAAATCTAAGATCGTTGGTAAACTGAGAGATAAAATTGAGATGTCAGGCCTCTCGTTGTGAATACTTGTCAGAATGAGTAAAGAGGACATGAGTAAGAAGTTTGCGTTCAGTAGAAATACAAAAATCGCTGCCCTCAATAAAATAACGGAAATGTTTAATGGCTCAATAAATGGCAAGAATTTATCTACAAAAATGCTTTAGAGAGTTTGTGGTGGTGTCAAATTGGCAGAGTAGAAAACCGGGGGCTGGATGCCCGTTGGCGTCTGTTGATGAAGGTCGGCACCTTTGGAGGCATCGGCAACAATGGAGAACTTAGCTTCAGTTGTGGAGTGAACAAGGACAGTGGTATCCACGAGGGCCTTTTGTACACGATTGAGAGCGTCTTTGACGGTGCCGAATATGTCCTTTGCAGATAAACCTCATTATTATTATTACTATGGCTGCGTCAGGAAATGAAAACTCGCGGTTGCTGCCGCGTAAAACGTTAGTAAGTGGCAAAATAAATTGAGCGCAATGAGGGATGAAATGACGATAGAAATTTATACGACCTATAAAAGGGCACAGTTGTTGAAAATAATTGGGAGTAGGAACTCGTTAAGAGCTGAAATGTTGGCACCTATAGGCTGACAACCAAAAGCATCTATGCAATGTCCCAGGAAAATCGGCGATGGTACGCCATAAACGCATTTCGAAGCATGAATAAAAACACCAAGTTGGCCCAAACGTTAAAAAGGAGGCATTAATGCTTTCGATTTTCGTGCTTACTGGAAGTTGCTACCAGTACATCATCGACAAACACAAAACGAAGGGTAAGTCGCGAAGGACTTCGCTTATGAAAGGCCGAAACGTTTGAGCAGAGTTGCCTTGTCCAAAGGGCATCCTGACAAACTCGAACAGATCAAACTGTGTAGTAATTGCCGTTTTCTAAATGTCGTCTATAGCAACGGCTATCTGATGGAAAACTTTGGCTAATCCAGCTACGCGAGTCTCAGAAAGTTTAGTTCATTGACAGGGTTGACACGATAAATTCCGCCAACGAACTTCACGACCAAAATGTCCACTGCGACAAACAGTGTGACATAAGAGACAAGGGTATATACTCTACGGCCACCAAGACCACCTCGCAGAAGTCACAGAAAGGTAAGAGCAGTGACACTGATGACACGCATTGCCCGACGGCATGCGAACATTGCAAACACTGCCCGAAAATATCAAAGCTGGAGTCACGCATGGATTTAATAGGGGATTTTATCACATGTTTTCTCAAGCATGGCAAATTAAAGCCCCTAGATGAAGCCAATGGAAATAAGCCGCTAGAATCCGCATTGATGGAACTAGCTGCCAAGCACCAGCCAATCGGTCCAAGCGCGACTAAAACAGTGGTGAAGCAAACACAAATAAGCCCAAATCTACTGTCCCAAGAAAGCTCAGATTATAGGATCATCAAAATGGCCAGGAGAAGAGGGAAGCGTCTACCTGACCAACCAACCTCACCCTCTTCACAGGTCAGAACGAGTAAAATCGCACGGAAAGGGACCAGAGAAGAGCTGGGAGAGGCAAAAAAGACAGCGTTTGCACCGAGACAGCTGCGGTCTGATGCACACAAACCAATTAAAGTAAAGGATGCTGCAGAAAAACATACGAGGGTGTCCATACTTACACTTAAGCCCTCCCCACAGTTGACCAAACAGACACAGCTGCGACGAGTTTGAAAAATCTCGCCGCAGTCAACAAAAAAAACGGTTGGTTCACCACGTAAAGTCCAGGCTGCCGCGGAAAAAGATACGAGGGTGACCACACTTATACTTAAGGCCCCCACAGTTGACCAAACAGACACAGCTGAGAGGAGTTTGAACAATCTCACCGTAGTCAACAAAAAAGATAGAATTACAATCATAGACTCCGGTCGCACACAGGACGGTCAGAATAGCAGCACAAGAGCTATTAACCAGAAAGTGGGTGACAGTGTCGCAGGCCCAAGCCCGAGGCCCACAGTCGAAAACGAGGCTAGTACTGCCTTCATAGACTCCGATCGCACGCAGAACAGTCATAATAGCAGCACCAGAGCTATTAACTAGAAAGTAAGCGACAGTGCCGTAGGCACGAAAAATTTCGCTGAGAGAATCAAGCATCGTTATACAGGGATAAACTGAATCAACCACAGCCACTCCCGTGGACCGGCATTCCGCAGACATTCAGCTCTTCGGTGCACTTATGACCAAAATTTTAGGACCCAATGTATCAATCGAGTTTGATAAGGCCTTCGCCTTGGAAAACGGCCAGATAGTCCAACTGGATCAACGCGTCCCAAACCTCTGAAAGTGGTCATGACCAGCAGCCAAGAAGCCAAGCTCGTTCTGTCTAAGCGTTTTCGAATAAAAGACTCCGACCCAGGAGTTTTTTTTCCAGCAGAATTTCTCAGCTGCAGAGCGGAACAAACGTCGTCAACTTGTTGCCGAAATGAAGGAGCGAAACAGCAAAGAGGAACAAAACTTGTTTATTTACAACAACCAAGTGATTCAACGTTCATTGTTCTCACCTTGGACAGGTCCGTTCTGGATAACCACGCAGTCGACCCAGTAGGGGGAGGGTTGAGCCCAAACGTAACAACTACCCGAAAAAGCCGAGAAAGGAAACTAAAGTGGATGTACACCAATGCACAAATCCTGCTCTCTTAGTTAGATGAACTTAAGATTACTATGTGCCAAGTGGAACCAGATGTGGTCTATATAACAGAAATATGGTTTTCCGGTTTTCAGCTGTTCTTAAAAGATAGAGCCGGGCGTCAGGGTGGGGGTGTGCTCACCTATGTTAGACATGGTCTGCACGTGTCAAACAAAACTGACCAGCTCGCGTCCAATATAGAGGCCCTTTGGCTCACCGTCAGAACGCCGGGGTCTATAGCCCTTGCCATCTAGGCGGTTAATCGACCACCGTCTAACGATCCACAGTCAAACACTAGCCTGATAGAGGAAGTTAAAGCATTTGCCGTGCGATCCAATGTCATGATTGTGGGCGACTTTAATGCTCCACATATCGACTGGAACCTCGGTTCTGCGACTGGGTCAGAATAAAGTTTCGATCGCCGACTCCTACGTACGGTACAAAAAGCCTTTTTATCACAACACGTCTTATCTCCGACCAGGCAGCATGAAGGACAACAGGCCAACTGCCTGGATCTTGTACTGTCAAAAGCACTTGTCAGTGAAGACGTCGTAAATTTTTATCCTCCTCTTGGCAAAAGTGACCATGTAGTATTACAGGGGGAGTATTCACTCTTCTCTGTACCTGATCGTAGCGCGACCGTTAGACACAACATATGGCACGGAAACTTTAATAAAATGGGAACCGAAGTGCGCAGGGTAGACTAGAAGGCGGCATTTATCGAGTGTTTCCACGGCGATTGGTCAGTGTTTAAGACTGTATTACACGGACTTATCATCGGTTACTGCCCCATCTCGAAAACGAAAGCCACAAATATGCCGCGGTGGCTAATAAACACGCTGAAGAGGGAGGTAAATCGTAAAGCAAAGCTGTGGCAAACATATCGGGGAGAGAAGACCACCGAGTCGCACAACAAGTACAAAGCGCAGAGAAATAAGGTTAAGGGCCTTGTATTTAAAACCCGCCAGAGCTTCGAGAGTGACCTAATAAACCGTGCAGTAGGAAATCCGAAGGTCTTCTACAACTACATTAGGCGAGCTACCTGAAATAGAGACCCCATCCCGTTGTTAAAAACAGAGGACGGCGCCAAAATTTGCGAGAACAAAGCAAACGCTGAGCATTTATCCGGGTTCTTTCAGTCGGTTTTTACGAGAGAGGTCGAGCTAACCGTTACCAATTTTAGTACAGAGGAGATTCCGACCATTGACTCAATTGTGCTTACAGAAGTTACTGTCTTGCAAGAACTTCTTAAGCTCCACGACACGAAGTCACCAGGTCCAGACGGCATACCTGCAAAGCTGTTGAAAGAGCTAACCGTGGAGTTGGCAGAACCCCTACGGTTACTCTTCCGGGCCTCCCTGAACACAGACCAACTGCCATCCGACTGGAAGACAGCGTGGATGTCACCTATACACAAAATTGGGAGTCGGGCGTCCGCAAACAATTACAGGCCAATAAGCCTAACTTCAATATATTGCAAGATCATGGAGCGAGTTATCAAAATATAGTTGCTGCAGTTCTTAAATAAATAAATAAATAAATAAATAAATTTTATATTTTAGGCCCGAAGGGCCTCGTCATTGCTAACTTAGTGCTGTGGAAAAATAAATACACAGTTGATAAATGCTGCTCTCCATGGAACAACCACATAGACAGCGGGAGCGTTTAGTAGTGTTGGTAGATAAATTCAGATTCACCAACATATCGTCGTTTTAAAATAGTAGTCAACGCATGGTGAACTAAGAAGGAAGCAGTGAAAAAAACTCCTACCATTTAAGCTGGGGCGGAGTTCAGCGAACCCCTGCTTAAAAAAAACAAAACGTAGGAGAAAAAAACTGCTTCAAAAAAGTTAAGGGGTTTGGTTGAGAGGATTGATTGTACTGCAAATGAGACAGGACTGTTGATGAGAACGAATGAGGGTGGGAAACGCTTCTTGTGATTGAAGAAATCATATAATAGCAGAGGCTGTCTTTCACCATTGTTACACCGCCCGACTGGCTTCATGATCAACCATCAGGGAGATGAGACCGGAGGAGACCATCGCGGACAACAAAGTCAGGAAGATGAGGGAACGACAGAGGTCACCTGATCATCAACGAAACGTCCGAGCTGTGACCTTGTAGACTGCGGAGTTTAGCGACGAGCTGGCGAAAATAGCAGAACCGCCACGAGCATGACTAAGGACCATGAAGCCTATCGTCAGGGTAGTAAAACGGAGAATAGAGAAAACGGCAATGATGACTGGACAGAGAAGTGGACGAAACATCGTTGCAAATATCACTGGAAGAATCAAGAAATAGACATGTATGGAAAAAATTTGATATAAACATAACAACCTCAGATACCAGGGGGACCCTTTTCAAAGTCCAAAAGTTGTGTGTTTGGGAAGGAGACGGATAACAAGGACTTTATGTCTTCTGAGGTTAAGTGTTTACGTAATTTGACTTTAAAACCTGCTAAGTTAGACGACAGCCTAATTTCGAGGGGAATATTATTCCAGAGGAAGGCATATTTGGAGGCAAAGAAGTGAGAATGGCTCGAAGTGGAGCTTAAGGGGGGTGCAATAATCCTGGAGGAATTACGGGTGGCTTAAGGTCTATCTGTGGGAATGAGAGCGTTGATTCGTGGAAGGTTAGGGGTAGAGTTAACGCGAAAGAGGAAACAGAGGCCCGCTTCGAGTCTTCTGACCCAAAGAAATGTCATGTTCGCTACCTAAAATCTCTCCGTATAAGAAAGCGTGGATCGAGGAAGAGCGAATATTTTGCGAGTAAATACCCTCTGTACATTTTCAATCTTACTGCGGTCTGAAGCATTCATTAGACCAAAGAGGGGACAGCAGTATTCTAGGATGGGTAGAACATACATGCGAGAAAGTTTCAAGTTTATTTCCAGCAGGAAGAAATTGCGTGATATAAAACCACATATCTGTGCAGCCTTCGCAGATATTCGATCCGCATGAGGCGACAATGCTAGTTTATTTGTGTAGCTTAGACCTAAGTCTTTTATAGTGGATCGTTCTAAAATTGGAGTATTTTGAAAGACTAGGGGACGAAGAAGCTTGGCGGGACCGAAACACATGAAACTACGCTTGGATGGAGAGAATTCCATCTGCCAGGTAGCACTCCAATGTGAGAGTGTAAGTAGGTCCGCATTTATTTTATCAACGCATATGCTTGCCGTGTCCTTAGAAAACGAGTATATGCATTTGAGGTCGTCTGCATACATGAGATTGTGTGAATTGTTTAGAACAGTCGA
>JAYGXS010001218.1:0-2500 GCA_036362985.1 Ligula intestinalis
GGTTGGCGGCTATGCTTGCTTAACTTTCTATGTACATATTGCCTGACCTCGGATCAGTCGTGATTACCCGCTGAACTTAAGCATATCACTAAGCGGAGGAAAAGAAACTAACCAGGATTCCCCTAGTAACGGCGAGTGAAGAGGGAATAGCCCAGCACCGAAGCCTGCGGTAGTTTTACTGCTAGGCAATGTGGTGTTTGGGTCGGCTCGCGGGATTGCCACTCCACTCGAAGTCCAGCACTGAGTATGGTTCCCTGGATTTGGCCCAGAGAGGGTGAAAGGCCCGTGCGAGTGGAGGTTCAGACATGTGAGGCAATTCACCAGGCCGACCTTCGAGTCGGGTTGTTTGGGAATGCAGCCCAAAGCGGGTGGTAAACTCCATCCAAGGCTAAATACAAGCACGAGTCCGATAGCGAACAAGTACCGTGAGGGAAAGTTGAAAAGTACTTTGAAGAGAGAGTAAACAGTACGTGAAACCGCATAGAGGTAAACGGGTGGCGTCAAGCTGCAAGCCTAGAGGATTCAGTTGGTCGGTGTGTATGCGCGCCTGGCGCGTCTGTCGGAGGGATAGTCCACTGCGAAAAGGTGGGCCTGGCCTTCTTTCGGGAGGGTTAGGATCGGTGTCCCGGGTTGGTTGCCGGAGCCGGCTGTCTTGTCTGATTTGGATGGATCGGCCAATGCACTTCCTCTATTTGGTGAGCACCACGACTGGTGGAACTGCCAGTCTGCCGTAGTCAAGTCGGGTTTGGTCGGTGGCTCTTCGGGGTTGTCGGCTGAATTTCGATCATCACAGGCGAAGTCAGTGAGCGGCGTGCGTAAGTTTCGGCTTGCCCACGTGTTATCGAACACTGGTCGTCAACGGGTCTGTCTATCGGTGAGCAGTTGCCGGTGGATGTCCTGGTGGGCTACGGTGGTATGAATAACTGTGCAGGGCACCAGGGTTGTCGGTCTCTAGTTCCGGCTCGTGCGCACACTGCTGTGGGCGTGTGGGGTATTGCTGTAGGCTGCCAATTGCTGGGTCTGATCGTCGTGTTGCCTGCGCAAAGTGGGTCCGGCGGTGGTCTAGTGTTGGATGGTCTGCATGTGATGCTTCCTGTGCGAGTTGGCGTGGACCAAACAGTCTGTGGTGTTGTGGTAGACGAGCTACCCGACCCGTCTTGAAACACGGACCAAGGAGTTTATCATGCACGCGAGTCAATGGGTCCATCGAAACCCAAAGGCGCAGTGAAAGTGAAGTCTCGACTTGTTCTCGAGATGTGGTGAGATGCCACTGTTTCTCGCACCTCGCCTAGCACTAGGCACAAGAGCAGTGGTCGCATCACCGGCCCGTCCCATGATGTGGTCGTTGGAAAGGCGTGCATTTCGGTGTGCGTTGGAGCCGGCGCGTCATCGGGGCGGAGCAGGAGCGTGCACGATAAGACCCGAAAGATGGTGAACTATGCTTGCGTAGGTTGAAGCCAGAGGAAACTCTGGTGGAGGACCGCAGCGATTCTGACGTGCAAATCGATCGTCAAACGTGAGTATAGGGGCGAAAGACTAATCGAACCATCTAGTAGCTGGTTCCCTCCGAAGTTTCCCTCAGGATAGCTGGCACTCATTCGCATGATCAGTTTTATCCGGTAAAGCGAATGATTAGAGGTACTGGGTTCGAAACGAGCTCAACCTATTCTCAAACTTTAAATGGGTGAGATGCCCGGCTCGCTTTATAGGAGTCGGGCGCTGAATGTGCGAGTGCCAAGTGGGCCATTTTTGGTAAGCAGAACTGGCGCTGTGGGATGAACCAAACGCCCGGTTAAGGTGCCTAACGCTGACGCTCATGAGATACCACAAAAGGTGTTGGTTAATATAGACAGCAGGACGGTGGCCATGGAAGTCGGCATCCGCTAAGGAGTGTGTAACAACTCACCTGCCGAATTGACCAGCCCTGAAAATGGATGGCGCTGGAGCGTCGGACCTATACCGGGCCGTCACCGCAAGCTGGGTCGCTGGCTATCTAGTTGTGTGGTGCGAGCAGCACATGGCCGGTTGCAAGAAAAACAATCGGTCGCTGTCTTGCGAAGTCATGATCCAGGCAAGGAGGCGGTGGCGAGTAGGAGGGTCGCCGTGGTGAGCGTGGAAGCCTCGGACGTGAGTCTGGGTGGAGCCGCCACGGGTGCAGATCTTGGTGGTAGTAGCAAATATTCAAGTGAGAACCTTGAAGGCCGAGGTGGAGAAGGGTTCCATGGGAACAGCAGTTGGCCATGGGTCAGGCGGTCCTAAGCGATCCGGTGTCTCGGTACAGAGACGTGGGGTGCCTTGCATATGTGTATCTGTGTATTATTTCTCTCAGCTGGCAGCCCCCCGGAGCGAAAGGGAATCGGGTTAATATTCCCGACCCTGCCCACGGAGATAGGCAAGCGTTCGGCTGGGCCGTCAGTGTATGCGCTTCGGTGTGTGCAGCTGTGGTCCGTGTCTGGGCGCTGCTAAGCGCGGTAACGCAACCGAACTCGGAGACATCGGC
>JAYGXS010001218.1:7500-10000 GCA_036362985.1 Ligula intestinalis
GCGTATATTAAAGTTGCTGCAGTTAAAAAGCTCGTAGTTGGATCTCGGTATCACTGTCGCCTGCCAGTCCTCGGCTGATTGTGTCTGTGTGTGTAGGTGGGACCGTGCTCTGCGCGGCACCCCTCACCCAGGCGCGGTTATGCTCGAGTTGGCGTGGTGGTGGTGTCACCTTTCAGCCATGTCTGTGGTGAAATACCCGCAGGTGTAGGCGAGTGTCAGGCGGTGCTCTGCGACAGTAGGGTCCGTCGGCTCGTTTGCATGCCTCTGGATGCCCTTCAAAAGGTGTCTATGGGCGGATGGCACGTTTACTTTGAACAAATTTGAGTGCTCAAACCAGGCCGATGTTGCCTGAAAAGTTTTGCATGGAATAATGGAATAGGACTTCGGTTCTATTTCGTTGGTTTTCGGATCCGAAGTAATGATCAAAAGAGACAGGCGGGGACGTTTGTATGGTTGCGCTAGAGGTGAAATTCATGGACCGTAACCAGACAAACTAAAGCGAAAGCATTCGTCAAGCATGTTTTCATTGGCCATGAGCGAAAGTCAGAGGCTCGAAGACGATCAGATACCGTCCTAGTTCTGACCATAAACGATGCCAACTGACGATCCGTGGTGGTAGTATTTTAACCATCCCCACGGGCAGTCCCCGGGAAACCTTTAAGTCTTTGGGTTCCGGGGGAAGTATGGTTGCAAAGCTGAAACTTAAAGGAATTGACGGAAGGGCACCACCAGGAGTGGAGCCTGCGGCTTAATTTGACTCAACACGGGAAAACTCACCCGGCCCGGACACTGTGAGGATTGACAGATTGATAGCTCTTTCTTGATTTGGTGGTTGGTGGTGCATGGCCGTTCTTAGTTGGTGGAGCGATTTGTCTGGTTAATTCCGATAACGAACGAGACTCTAGCCTGCTAATTAGTACGCCTGTCCTCTGTTCCTGTGCTGGCGGTGCTTTGGCGAAACTGCTCACATATGTCGACTGCTATTGGGACGCGTTCTTGCGTATGCCGCGTGCTCCTCGTGGGCGAGTGGTGTGCGTAGGGCGTGAACTGTGGTAGGAGGCGTGTGCGGTGGGTCCGGTGCTTGCCTCCGGGTACGGCGCAGGTGTGTCTACTTCTTAGAGGGACAAGCATTACGAATGTGTACGAAATTGAGCAATAACAGGTCTGTGATGCCCTTAGATGTCCGGGGCCGCACGCGCGCTACAATGACGGTGCCAACGAGTCTGACCTTCTGGCCCGAAAGGGTTGGGCAAACTGGTCAATCACCGTCATGACAGGGATCGGGGCTTGGAATTGTTCCCCGTGAACGAGGAATTCCTAGTAAGTGCAAGTCATAAGCTTGCGCTGATTACGTCCCTGCCCTTTGTACACACCGCCCGTCGCTACTACCGATTGAATGGTTTAGTAAGGTCCTCGGATTGGCGCCATTGCAGTATCAGCCGCAAGGTTGGTGCTCGACAGGTGCCGAGAAGACGACCAAACTTGATCATTTAGAGGAAGTAAAAGTCGTAACAAGGTTTCCGTAGGTGAACCTGCGGAAGGATCATTACACGTTCCGTCTATATGCGCCTGATAGACTCGTACTATCTCGCGTATTCTTACTGCTACTGCCATACAGCTTGTGCGTGTGGTGGTATGCATCTGGTCTGTCGGTCATGGCAGTCCAACAATATTTCGGTGGGGTGCCTAGCCTGTCGGATGCCCGCCAGGTGTGCTCGCCTTCTTCGGATCGCCAGTTAACACCGGGGTGACAGGGTAGTGCATGTATGAGGTTGGGCTGTTTGCCTGTGCGCAGCTACTCCTTGTACGAGTGCGAGGCGTAAGACTCGAGGCGTCTCTGTGCGTCAGCATGAGACGTCCTCGGCGCCCCACCATGTGTCAGTTGTTTTGTGCTTCTGTGTTTTACACCCTGTGGGCGTGGTTTTGTGCCATGCTCTCGTTAACCATGCTCTTCTGCATAGTCGAGCACGGTGGTGCACTCCTTGTTGGTTGGTTGGTCGTTGACCAGCTGGCCCAAGTTCTAGTGTGCCTAACAAGATCGGCTGTCTTATGACGATGTCGATCGAAAGTACAACTCTATGCGGTGGATCACTCGGCTCGTGTGTCGATGAAGAGCGCAGCCAACTGTGTGAATTAATGTGAATCGCAGACTGCTTTGAACATCGACCTCTTGAACGCACATTGCGGCCGTAGGCTTGCCTACGGCCACGTCTGGCCGAGGGTCGGCTTATAAACTATCACGGTGCGCTAAAAGCCGTGGCTTGGAGGGTTGCCAACTGGCGGGAAAACTCGGGCTTCCTCTGTGTTGCTGCTTCTCTATTACGTGTGTGTGTGTGTGTGTGTTTGTGTGTGCACGTATGTGAGGAGGTGGAAGTCTGAGAGCCAGGCTGCAATGGCTCCTTCTTAATGTGGCCTTTATGGCATTTAAGCGAGATGCTGCCTCTTATGTGTGCCCTCTGGTAGCGGCGGCGGCTTCACCTCATCATCACTACCTCACACA
>JAYGXS010001219.1:0-15229 GCA_036362985.1 Ligula intestinalis
TCTATATTTTCCTAATCTGTATCCTCGTTTAATATATGGCGGAAAACTCCGACAGTAAAAAAGTAGTTTTCTTGAAATTTCTGAAGAATAAGGCATGACGGTTAGGAGGTCCTCTACTTTAACTTACTTGATGTCCAACTTACCGCTACGGAGTAAGATTAGCATCGTCCACGGCGCTTTGTGCCACGAACACCTTCAATTAACATGCGGAACAACCTTATCCTAGTGGCCACCGGAAATAACTTCAACTATATTCTTCCATTGCATATTTACTTATTTAAATTTTCTTCACTGCCTATCCGATTTCTCCACCATTAAAACAACTATAACCTCCGTTTCCAGAGAAAACATGCTGGGACTAGGGGTATATGAAGTGCACTTATTAAATTGCCTTGCCCATACTGTTAATGACATAATGTGGGTTAAAGCAAGTATATTTTGTGAATGCATTTACTTGCCTTAGTGCTACTGACACAGGTTGCTCTAATTGTGCTCAATCACAGGTCAGCATTATTATCTCCGATGAGTGCTTTACGATGAATATCAATGGCTGTCCATATTGCAACTGAAACAAAATGAGCGTTATAGTCTCAAATGTTTGATTTCTTCAGGCGGTGTAAACAGCTGTGCTGTGTTGGTCTGCCGGGCTTGGTGGCAGCGACCGAAACTCTGGACACCTATTCTCTGTGCGTCGCTTAACATTTTCCTCAAGCAGATAAACTCAAAAAAATGAAAGACTAGAGTGGCGATGAGACAATCCTGTGCGAATGAGCAGCACAAAAATTTCCACCTTACGCTCGTAAACTTTATATGTCATTCGTACCTTTTGAAAATAGTTTAGAAAATACAATAAAAAATTGGCTCAGCGATTATACCCAAGTAAGCATTCAAGAAGTTAAGTGAGGCGAACGATGGTTTTTGATTAATTCATCGTCAGGCAATGCAAATAATTATGAGGAAGGTAGATTTTATCGAATTAACTATGCATCCTCACACCTCTCAACAAAATGCGAGCCAAGGACGACGGGACGACACGAAGTCATTGTCTGACCCCTTCTCCAACGTTCCTGCCCCACCCTGTCCCCTCTCTGGTCCCCAATTAAGACTAGAATCTGCCTCTTATCACCCTAGTTACTAATGATCAGTTGCTTCAACTAGCATTTACTCTATCCTAACTCGAATTCCTGTAAAAAGTCAGCAATGCTAAAAACTTCAACAAGCGTTTCTCAGGGTGCTCCTAAACATGACTACCTAGAAGAACAACTGTGAAGTGCTTGTCAAATCAGTATTCAAGACGACACTCTGAATATGGTAATCCATTAAAGTCTCGGACATACGTATTTTTACCAGTGTTCTGTAATAAACTATAACGCCTTTTCAGTTTGAACGCGCAATTCATTGTATAGGCATACCCTACCCTATGTTACCACACAACCAACGTAACCTGACTATCACGGTAATTGTAGATAGTTGATATGCTAACCAGATCAATGTTTCAAATTTGTATTAATGTTTATGTTAACACTCCTTGTAAAGGCGAGTTTCTAAATTTGTTGTTTTGTATGTGATTATATTTACATGTAGATTTTTGCAATATCGTAACAAAATAAACCATGAAAAAGTGCATTATCTCCAGCAAAAGTATAAAATACATTGGTTTTAGTGGAGATCTCAGTGACATAATGTAAGATTAAAGCAAGTTTATTTCATGAAAACTGAAAGGCAGGCATCCCAAGAAAAATAATTTCATGGAAAGGCATCCTTTGGGAAATGAGTAATTTTATTGAGTAAATTTTCGACACTGGATCCTCAGGTCATCGGCAGACTTGCGAAAAATGTGCAAAGAACAGTAAGCATTTCAAAGTGCTGATACATTTATATAGTCATCTCGTGTGGGCGTAAATTGGGGTGAAAATTTGCGTCACATCGTGATGGACATGATTATCAGTCTCAATGGCGTAATGACTAATTAGCAACTGTAATTTGAGTCAGTCCGGGATCAGTCCAGGTTCTCCGGTGTGGACGCCAATTGCGGTTCATGTTGGTCCATGTTTGTCGGCTTCAGTCTTTTCCACCCGTCTATGAGGTGTTTGTACACTCCAGCTAACTCGATACGCCGGTTGATGCATGAATCATCGGAGTGCATAGCTTCAAGAAATTCTCGGCCTACTCTGGAGGGGCAAACTCCGACGATGCGCGTTTTTTCCCATGCAAAAGTATGTCCTGTGTCGAGGCAATGCATAGCCACTTAGGAAAAACGGTCATATCTCTTCGCTGCCGATTGGTGCTCGCGGATGCGTGTGGAGACAGATCTTCCTGTTTGACCACAATATTCCGTATCACAAGCTTGACATGGAATTTTGTAGATGGCTTCTTCCTTATCGAGGTAGCACACCCTATCCTTAGGGTGTACTAACTGAGTGCGTAAAGTCGCTATCGGTTTGTGCGCCACTTTTATTTGGTGTTTTTGCAAGTTTCTTTCAAGGAGTTCAGACACATTCCTCATATAAGGAAGGGCTCGCCATGTGTTTATTTTGGGCTCCTGAGTGGACCTATCTGGTTCCTTTTTGTTGGATTGTTGTTGTTTCATGCATCGACGCACAAAGTCTCTGGGGTAACCATTGCGGGAAAACAATTCAAATAGATAATTGAGCTCGCAGAACAGTGTGTATTCGCTCGGCGTAGAAGATTTTGACGTCATTCCTTTTGTGAGAGATGGGGTTGTTGCTTTCATAGTTGAAAATAACTTTTAAATACGTGCCTTTGCGGTAAACGGGCGTTTGTAATGTTCCGTCAGAATTTCGTCGCAAAAAATCATCCAGAAATAGGAGTTTGTTGTTAACCGCCTGCTTAAGCGTGAAGTAAATGCCCGGAATGGTTGATTTGATGATCTTGTGGAGTATATTTAGTGAATTCTTTAATTATGCTCCATGTTATTGACACACGTCGTTGTAAGTGTGCTCAGCTGCACGTCAGTACTATAAGCTGCAATAAATTACTTGGGACCTATACAAATGGATTAAGGCAAATGCTCGCATGTGTGTGTGTGTACATAGGATAGTCGATAGCATTTCAATCACTGGAATCATAGTTTTAATTGTCAGAGCTTACGGCCTTTTCTGGAGGCCTTCGTCAGAGATAAAAGGTGTCAACGAAAGACAACCTCCTGCCGCTTAAAACTGTTGCTCGTTTTTCGTTAAAGCCTTTTGTCTCTGACGATGGCCTCCAGAAAGAGGCCGAAAGGGCGGACAAGTGACACTATGATTCTGGTGATCTAAACGACTTATACTTCTCTATCTATCAATACTAATGCCTGTCCGTATTGCAACCGAAAAATAATGGACGTTATAGTCTCAAATGTTTGATTTCGTCCATTGTTGTAAACGTTGTGGTGTTCTGGTCTGCCGGGCGTGGCAAAAGCGACCGAAAGTCTCCTGCCGACCGGATGCCTGTTTTGTGTGCAAATCAGTTTGTGGACATCTGACGACGTAATGCCCAAGAATTTGTTCGTCTTATTTAAAGACGAAGAACAAGCGGAAAAAACTCAGTCACAGAGGCAGCAAAGGTGATATTCTGACAAAGCATGGTAGGAAGAGAAGCTTGTAACATGGAGGACTTTGGCAACCTGCTTGCGGACGCACGTAGTTGGGAGTCAAAATTTGTAGTACTCTAGTTGCGTTCTGTTTAAAGTATTCCGTTAAGCGTCATGATTTATTAATCAGGCGGAGGTTTTGGTACCCTGAAAGGTAAGTGTGTAAATACGTTATTAAAATGCTGATGCGATTTCTGCACATAAGGTACAAGAGGGAATTAATACTGCACTAAAGCTATTCTTGAAAATGAATTTTGAATTTATTTTTGCGAAAATAGTCAGCTTTCGTCTACGACCACTTGTTCAGCAAGTTAAACGTGCATTTACGCGCGCGGTATGTTAAAGCACCTGAACTAGACGGCAGCGAGGGTACCTTACTCCAGGCTATGCTTCTTTCGTTTCTTAGTTGCGTTGCATAGGACCTAACTTCACATAAATTCCCTTGAATTCCTGTCAAAATCACATTTCAAGCAGACCACAGTACACGTTCTCACACGAATCACAATGATAAGATTAAAGCACGGCATCTTGTTATGGTTCACTGACGTCAAAAGTTTATTGATAGTGCTACCGAAACATATGAATTTGTCGTAAATGTTCCGGTGAAAAATTAAATAGTACAGTTCTGCGAATGCTGCAAGCATATTGCCTGAATTTGTAAAGGTTTGATTATTTCTCCCATACCAGCGGAAATGCATTAAGGAAAACTTATACTTAAAAATGAGCAACATAAGGCATATGAATTACTTAAAAGAACTTAAAGAAGTTCTATGTGTATGTAAATAACAATAAAATTTTCGCGATGATTCTTCGCTTGTGAAGACGCCAAAAATTGCTATAAATTAGAACAATAAATAAAAGTTCTTTGTTAAGTATAAAGCTTAAAGCAACCAATTTCTTTATACAAAAAGAACTTGCCTTTAGTTAAAAGATTTGTAGATTTGGTAATGATTGGAAACGAAGTTATTGAATATCATAGAATAAAGTCTCTCTTTATTTCGTTATTTTTCGCTGTATTCATTCATAAGGTTAAAATTGCCCGTCTTTTCGATGTTTACATCAAACCCTTTAAAATAAGATATAACTAAACAGCATTTACCAAAAAAAGAGCTTAAGAATATTATTTCCTATGCAGATGGTGTTGGTTGAAGTTGTTGGTTGAAGATGAAAATGCTTCAAAACAGCAAACCACCTTTTTGAGCATACAATACGTCTGCTAGATAGAACGCATATTGTTTTGCCTACGATGAATTTAAAAGTTTCCATGATAGATTATCCCTTTAAAGAGTGCTTTTCTTGGATACTTAGTTGACAAACTCCTCGTATGTTGAACATTTATAAGGTAATCTTATAGGATAATTAAAGACTTTTGGCAATTTCTTTAATTTATCTGAAGAAGAATGATTTAGTTTGACTGAAGATGAAAGAAGATTCCTTTCTCTTTATAATGGATTAATTTTCGCTTAAGGGGCTTAATTTCGCGGTCAGTAATAAGCGTGAACATTCAGAAAGAACAGGCCACATATATGACTTATTTTTGAAAAACCTATTATTCTTGTGACTGTTCTGTTTCTAAATACGCTTGATTGGAACGTATTGTTTAAAAAAACTATATTTCTGCATAACTTACATTCAATAAGGCATTCTAAAGGCTGTCTTCACGCTAGCACGTTAAAACTTTGTTTACGCGCACATCCAGCTGTGCAGTTTAAGAAAATGTCCGACCAAGAATTTTTGTTACTGCATTTTTTGCAACTTTACTTTACAGAATAGCTTGAGATAATTTTTAAAACACCTTTTGCTGTTTGTCTCTGAAAATAAATGCGATTCCCTTAACCTTGCTTTATTTCCATTTGATCAACTTGGCACAAACCTTTCCAGTACTCAAATGGATTAGTATTCCACATTTTTTTACTAATTATGGAATTCTTCCACAGCACAATGTATGTGAGCAGAAAATTTCGTCTTATCTTACCGTTTAGCATACGGAATTCCTTAAATGTCAAAATACTAATGATTTAGCAAAAATGAGAGCTTATTTTCTCCAAGAACTTTAAATAAGAGGGCAGTTTTCCAAACAAATGACCTTCTTATTATTAAATCCATTCAGTTGATCAAAATAGCCTGCCAGATATTCGCTAAATTATCCAGCTAAATTTCGTCCTGAAATTTGTTTGCAGGATTCATCTAACTGTAGGTTTGGCTCTGTATCTGCATAAGCTCAAGACTCATGACATTTATGGAACGTGCTGACCTCAAAATATTTCTGCAACTATTTAAGTTATGTCAGTAATCATTATTTTACACATAGATTTTTTTAATAATGCTAGTACAACATATTATGTCATAGTTTATGATATCACTGGGGTTTCTGAAAACCAACAATTTTTATCACTAATCGGTGCACCGAACTACAAAATCTCTAAGTGGCTATTCCGACAACTTTATCCACTAACGAGGGATTGTGAAACATTCAATTCGAACTCTACAGAGGTTCTACAGAAACTTAGGGGAATCACTTGCTCCGATGATAAACTTATGGTCTCCTTCGACGTCGTTTCCCTGTTTACCTCCATACCACGTGTTTTAGCAAGCCAAAGCAAAGACACCCTTAAAGAGCTACAAAACAAAGGTTTTAGCAACTGCCTTACTTGACCTTGTGGACCTTTGCCTAGAAAACTATTTCTCGTTTGATCATCATTACTTTCAACAATTAAAAAGAGCTCCAATGGGGTCACCCCTATCTGGATTCCTTGTCAAAATAACCTTGCCAAGGCTGGAATCAATTGCCCTTCCATCGATTAAGCCTAAGTTATGGGTACGCTATGTATACAACATATTTGTTGTCATCGAATTATTTTCCCGCAATGGTTACCCCAGAGACTTTGTGCATCGATGCATGAAACAACAACAATCAAACAAAAAAGAACCAGATAGGTCCACTCAGGAGCCCAAAATAAACACATGGCGAGTCCTTCCTTATATGAGGAATGTGTCTGAACTCCTTGAAAGAAACTTGCAAAAACACCAAATAAAAGTGGCGCACAAACCGATAGCGACTTTACGCACTCAGTTAGTACACCCTAAGGATAGGGTGTGCTACCTCGATAAGAAAGAAGCCATCTACAAAATCCTATGTCAAGCTTGTGATACGGTATATTGTGGTCAAACAGGAAGATCTGTCTCCACACGCATCCGCGAACACCAATCAACAGCGAAGAGATATGACCATTTTTCCGAAGAAGCTATGCATTGCCTCAACAGAGCACATACTTTTGCATGGAACAAAACACGCATCGTTGAAGTTTGTTCCTCTAGAAAAGGCCGAGAATTTCTTGAAGCCATGCACTCCGATGATTCATGCATCAACTGGCGTATCGAGTTAGCTGGAGTGTACAAACACCTCATAGACGGGTGGAAAAGACTGCAGCCGACAAACGTGGACCAACATGAACCGCAATTGGCGTCCACACCGGAGAGCCTGGACTGATCCCGGACTGACTCAAATTACAGTTGCTAATAAGTCATTACGCCATTGAGACTGATAATCATGTCCATCACGATGTGACGCAAATTGTAACTCCCAATTGATGCCCACATGAGATGACTCTATAACTGTATCAGCACTTTGAAATGCTTACTGTTCTTTGCACATTTTTCGCAAGTCTGCCGATAACCTGAGGATCCAGTGTCGAAAATTAACTCAATAAAATTACTCATTTCCCCATATGACGCCTTTCCTTGAAATGTATGGAAACAAGCGGATGTAACTAGGTTTGCTTATTTTCTCTTGCTCCAAATCTTTGGAGGAGGCATGCTTAATTTGAAATTGAAATGAGGAATCAACTCTTTTTTCGCGAGCAACATGAATTTTGCAGACGGCACAACTAAAAAAAATCAATAAGATGTGACAAGGTGTAGACGAATGTTTGCATTTCACGTGTGTTAACGTGAAGAAAAGGAAGGTTGCGCGCTCGACGAACAGTATTCCCACACAGTTTTTTAGACAGAACTTTTTTTCAGGAAAACGGCGAGCACCACGTAGCTTTTTTAATTTTCACAATATGATAGCACGGTCCAGCATGAGAGTCGTCACTCTGGCCGTCCTGAAGGAAATAGAAAAAAGAAGCCCCACTTCTCGGCGGGTGCAGACAGAATGGGCCAAGATGCGCGACTTTTAGGGGCTGAAACGCGAGGACGCAAGAAGACCCACCGGCCGGGGTCTGCAATCCCTGAGGTCACGCCTGACAAGAGGCCATGAAAGGGCATATGCATCTGTGCGCGTCACAACGGCGCGACGTGTCATGCTGAGCACAACACATGATGGTTGCTCACATGGGCCTCTAGTAGAGGGGCCAATAGTGAAAAAACTGCTGGTCCTTAAACACGCTGCCACCGCAGGATATGACATCCAGCTGCTGGAGACACGGAACTCTGTTGCCTTAGACGAGAGACTGCTACCGAGACGAGACCGATGACCCAAAAGAACAGGCTGCTGTCGGACACAGGACAAGCTGTCGGATACAGCAAAGACAGATCTGATGTACAAGCAAAAAAATTGATCGTAAACTAATATCTGTTATCTTTTTGCCTTCTCTTTCTATCACGAAACTGGGAGATATAACCAGCGTGGGCACAGGCACTCTCAAGGTTATAACACAACACCAATCCAGTGAGTCACAAAAGAAGCTCTGTGCGAACCTCTTTCAAACGAATCCAGACTGACTGCAGCAATCCCAAAAAACAGCATATGAGGTTGCATATCTGCGGCCTCCGTTTATAAGGAACGACTATCCGAAGGTGTTCATTAGCAGATAACTACGTAATTATGCTTAAAGGGCCCAGCCAGAACAACCTCCTAGGGTATTGCCTGCGTTCCCTTACACAGAGAACACGTCAGAGGCATCAAGGTCCATTCCTGTCCCTACCCTCTACAATTGTTGTTTCTTTTGATGCCAATTTTATCTCTGAAGATTGGCTCCACTGAGAGGTTGAAAGCTCAGACGAATAAAACCTTAAAGCTGGTGAATAAGCCGCCTGTGTCGTATTTACCTATATCATGCAAAACATACAGAACACGTTTCCTAAACAATCGAATTTGGAGACTGTAGAAATGGTTGCTGTCCTCTTTTTGAAAAAGTGCCGACTCTTGTCTCTATTTCGGCCGCATCAAATTAGATTGCGTTCTTTTCCGGAGTATAAGATGCTTTGTAAAGGACACTGATCATAAAAAGTTCCTGAAGAACAAGTTAAATCACTTTTTGCGTTGAGTGTAGATTTAACAGTTCAGTAGTTAGTGCGGATCAATTCGTATGAACTCTTTAGAGCTAAATGCCTTTTAGGTTGAGCAAAATGTTGATAGTTTACTAGTTTCACTAATCTCGACTGGGAACTAAACCATTAACAATTATTTTCCGGTTCTGGTAACTACGCAAACGTTACATTATCTGCTTGCGGTTGTTGATTGCTAGCAGTAAAAAAGCGCTAAATAGTAGGAAAGCATTAGAAGCGATATTGCAACATATTGCCCTGTGGATGCTATTTCTTTTAGTAAAGTAGTATGGCGCAATGTAATACTCTCGTTTACTAAAGGTCAACTGGCCACGCTCGTAGAATCCCACGTTTCACCTCACATTTACTAGAAGTAGTTTTGAAACCAACTTCCTGCTTGTGTCTTCGATCATCTTTTTCTTGATGGCTTTTGGCACTCTTTTTTAATTTTAATCTTCTAAGACACCTTGGGTTAGGCCTACAATTAAGTTAGAATTCGTTTGAGTAGACATCATGGCCTAACTGCCATGAGAATTAGACTTGCAAGGCATTGGCAGCTCCATACGACTGCGAAGATGGCGTTATTAGCTTAGGCCGGAAAGGTTTTTATTCATTGCTGGTAAGCATTCGCACTGTGGCCTATGCCACAATAAGTGTATGAACTGCAACTTCAAACCCAGATAGTTGTCCAGCTCTGGCTTAGGAATAGTTAGATTTGACTAAGGAACACGCGGGAGATTTTCAAAAAATCACGAAGAAATAAGCACCTTTTGTTTCTGAACGTGATCATGGCGCCTGCTGATTACTGATATCTGAAGCAGCTGCCATTCTTACGGAGAACTTTTATCTGAGATTCCAAAATTCTCCGTTAGTCAAAAGAATGCTAAAATATGCAATTTTCTTACATATTTCTGTCGCCCTCTGATGAGTTTAAGACAGCAAGGATTCAAAAATGCATGATAGGATTTTCCTTGCTCAAATATTGATCAATGCCTGCTTTCGAAAGCAGCTTAACTTACGTCTGGTACACGTAAATGTACTAGCAGTATCAGTGACCACTGGACGAAGACCACTGCTACCCTTAATACAGTCTCAACCGTTGTAATGTCCAGGACCGGCGAGTCACTTTGCTGGTTTGTTATGCACTTGTCAGCACGAAAACAGACCATGAATATCACAGACTTAGAAGCTAAGTACAAACTGCCACAGCACAAGAAACTTTGGGTGAGATCGATGGATGGCTCACTTTGCGGAGAGCTCTGAGGGTTGCTATGAAATTGATGAAAAGGTCATCAAGGGCTTGAAAAACTGAATTACTTGTACGCACTATGTAGACGTGAACAGAGGAAACACAGTTAGTGAGGGTATGCCATCCGTCAGTTCGAGGGTTATAAAGTTCTTACAAACGGACGTCTAGTGAGCAAAGACGTGCATAGAGTTCAAATCATCCAGGAAGTGACACACATAGACCTATTCTCTTCTCGACGCATACAATCTCCGAATGTGTTGCAAAGTTAACAAACAGGCAACCGACTTCCAAGGCGAACAAGACCAAGCTGTCATTCCAGAGAAGAGGTATGACCGAAAGTGTGGGTATATGGATGCAACATGTTTTCGTTCTTATTCTGCTTACTACCACTCGTTGACAGGCCCTTGTTGTCTCAAGCAGAATGTAAATTTCACCCTGAAGTATCAATTACACTATGTAAAAGGGTTGTGCACATTAATGCAAACTAAAAAAAAGGCTCGCCAGTTATCATTTTTGTTTTTGAAAGTGCCAAATGTTTTTGGCGTATAGTGTTCTAAACTGAGTTTTTATTTAATTTTGAGTGTTGCGATGAAGAAAAATCTAAAATCAAATACCAGTGATACGCATTTTATGTCACAGCGTTTGTCGGCAACTACATCACCTGCCTGGATATGCATACAGACAAGCAATTGTGGCTATGCATATTAAGACAAGCTAATCCTTAGATACAAAATATTTTTCTTAGAAGAAAAATCAAGGTATTATTTACCGTTGGTGTCCAGATAAACAAGAACAAAAAGAACAGTAAACAAAGGTGTTTGCGTACTTTCGACTGCAAAATGTAAACTGCAAAAAAAGACTGCAAAACGTAAGTGAGATTGTCGTATGAATGCCAGTTTGACCAGACTGGTCCGGAAGACAACAGAGTATAATTCCGGCATAATTATCACATAAAAGTCAAACACTGTCATCTATGCTACCTCAAAGAGTGGTTATATTTAGTTAGCGAAACGCTTGGCCTGGTGTTTTTGCACACGCCACAACAGACACAGACTAAGAAGGCTTAAGAAGGTGAAGAAGAGGCAGAGGGAGAGAAAGAGACCCCAGGCAAATATGCGGGGAGCCAGGCCCGAGGCCCCGCAACCCATGAATACCACCGATTTGATAGCGTAGTGCAGACTGTCACAGGGCAGGAGACTTTGCGTCATGCTGGCGAAGGCCTCCATTCCGATCTTACTGACGGATCCAAGGAGGGCTTTCTCGAAAGCATCAAGAGGACCAGCAAGGGTGTTATGTATCGCATTGAAGTTAGCCATTGCCTAGAGGTAAAAGGAGAGATCACCGTTCGTCAGAGCATATCACTTCACTCTCCTTAGGTAGAAGAGCTAATAAAAACAGACAGCATCCCTTCTTCAAGTGCATACCAGCTACTCTTAATAATTGAAATTTTTTAGATGGGTACATTGCTAAATATTAGATAAATATATTAAATTTGTGAAAATTACCATTAAAACTTTCAAAGGATGAATTGATGAACGTGCGTTTGTTTTCCATAAGTTCTCGTCAGACCTTATAATTTATATGTTAATTAAGTAAATAAACTATGTGGGTTGGTAGAAAAAAGTACGGTTTTCAGGGGGAGGAGGGGGAACACAGGTCAAAATCTGATCAGCGTTAGGGGGAACGAGAAGTCGGCCAAAATGATAGGCTGCTGGCTGTTGGATTAGCGGCTTTTGCCCATGGAACCTGTGGCACAGCGACAAATTACTTTTGGGTGCACAGGACCGGTCGACGTTGCTTGATGGCGGCCGCTTCTGTCGCAGCCAACAGAGGCTAGCCAGCAATTTTAAATAGCTTGGGGATACCATGTATATCACTGAAAATGCCTCTTTTGCATCCTCTCGATAGTTTCAGTCTACCTTGCTGGAATGGAACTGTTTATACCCATCAGTCAGCCCTTTTCCAACCGCGCTGGAATGTGTTCTCGTACTTTTTTGAACAAATGCCAGTTCCTAACCCTCCGGAGTCGGTAAACAAATCTATACATATAGATGTGTCTGGGCTGGCAGTTTGTTGATAATCTCTCCGTATAGGATGGGGTAGTCGAGAAAAGTACATGTGTATTGGCTGCTGGGAAAATGATTGGTACAGCTTGACTCAGACGCTTCCTTAGATGTTTACTTGTTCCATCCTCTTGAAATGGATCCGCACTGATTAATATTTGCTTGTTCATTGCAGTTTACACTGATGGTTGTGGCGGCCTTTTAGTCGCAGTTACCGTGGGTGAAAGCCGCTACTCCAATAGCCAGCGGCTTATCGCCTCGGCCGACTACCAGTCTCCTTTAATTCGACCAGATTCTGACATGATCTCTTTCCCTGCCTCCTACCATGACAACCGTACTAATTTTCAACCAACCCGCATAGTTTATTTGCTAACTTACTCTGTTAAAGTAAAGGCTTGACGAGAATGCACCGAAAACAAATGTATGTTTGTCAATTCATCTTCCTTCATATGTTAGTGTCCTTCCGCTAATATGATTAGTGGCTTGCGGCGTTGGCTGGACTGAGATCTCCAAAGGCACTTTGGACGGACAAGTGTGTTCTCTCACAGATTGCTATACGCGTATCGGCCAATGAGTGTCGATTTTTTTTATTGTAGTGCCCTGAGTTACCATTTTTCGAAAGATACTACAAGATTTCTACGAAGGCATCTGTTCCACTTTTGTTGACAGAAGCACAAAATTCTCAAAGGAACCATTAAGAGCGTGAAAATCCGAAGCTTTGGAAGCCATTAACTAGACATTAGCAGAGAGAACGGAGAAATAAAACTATTTTACCACACCGTTTTCAAATGATAGTGCTTTTACAAATAAATGAGATGTCGTGTGTTACTTTTGCTTACTGTAAACTTTGGTTAGTATACATAAGGTCATGTATTCGATAAATATATGGGTATCTATTCCTTCTAATCTAGTGTCTCGATTTACTATGTTCAGGTAAAAACGATACTAGCTATGCCGTCTTGTCGTGGATTTAAATGAACAACATTCTTATATATTAGGGTTCAGTCTAATCGGAAAATTTTTCAGTCACGTAAGGAAACTGGCTTTAAAACGAACTTCGTCATGGGCGTTTGCAAGAAACACGCACTAACGAAGGGTTGCGTAAGATTTAAGTACTTTATAGGGGGCAAGTATTATAATATTCCATCATATACACCTGTCCAACCAAAATATGTCTTCTTCGGCTTTCGAATGTTCAGATGTATGGTATGTTTAAAGAAGGTGCGATGTCTGCTTATAAGGCAAAAAATTTGTTCCTTTATTAATTTTTTATTTAAGGTACACCGTACGGTCCGCAATAAATATAAACATTTATGACTACTATGTGATGTCGGTCTTGTAAGGCAGACAAATATATTCCTTTGCTTTCAAGGTGGAATACACATAGTATGCAGATATTCAACTGTAACCACACGTACAACATATAATTTATCGAATACTATTCGACAGACGTTTTTAAACACCGAAAAAGTTCATTTTTTGAGTGAATTAGACCGTGTACTTTTCTGTCAAATGCGTTCAAGAAATTAAATTGTCATCAATATATATAAATAATATGAAATATAATTTAAATTATAGGAAAACCGAAAATCGATCAGGAATGTGTAACGGACTTTGGCCTTTTTTCTGAGCGATCAAAACAAAAATCACTTAATAACTGCATCCCAATTTAAATGAATTATTTTTCGCTTGCACTGCATGAAATTGACTTAAACTTCACCTCTATTTAAGTAGTTTCTCCAACACAAAGAATATGTTAAAAATTTAGTCCACTTTACATAAGGTAAGTCTGCTTTAGTTACTTTTATTCACTCGTCGTATTCTTGGGATTGATAAATCTGCGTTTGTAGCTTTCTGATTCTAAAGAAAACTGAACTAACCTTGATTCTATACAGACGCAGTCTATGGACTACAAAAAATGGCTACAACTTAAGATATTACACTATTGTATAAACTGAAGAGCAGGCATCCCAAGAAGTCTAATGTTATACGACTGATAATTAAAGGCAGCTTGCATTGCATCACCCATATCTGGATTCATTGCCGAAATAACGATGCAGAAACTAGAATAAATGGTTATTTCATCGATTCACTTTAAGTTATGGGTACGATATATAGACGGCACATTCGATGTCGTTAAAAAGGACCAAATGGAAGCGCTCCACAGCACCATCAGCTCAAACCTTTCGGGCATTCGATTCACGTTCGAGAAGGAAGTTAACAAAAAATTCCATTGCTGGATGTTTTCATGCAGCGAAATGCTGGCCAAACAGTACAAAAGTCCGTTTACCGCAAAGACTCGTATTCGGAAGGTACTCATAACTATGAGATCAATAACACCATCTCTCACTTAAAATGCTCTCAATAGGCTGCTTCGCCGAGCAAAGACACGCTGCTGTGACGATGAAACTTAAGAAATCGAACCCAGTTATCTATTTGATTTGTTACCATGGAATGTTTACTCCACAGCCTTTGTATGCCGATGCAGAAGACAACAATAACTCAACAAGAAGGAACCAAATTGTTTCACTTAAAGGGCCCAAAACAAGCATTTGACGAATTTTTCCTTATATAAGGAAAGTGTCTGAATTCATTGAAAGACACCTGCGGAAACACCAAATAAAAGGGGCGCACAAGCCGATGGCTAATTTACGCAACCAGATAAGGGTAGGGTTGACTACTTTGATAAGAAAGATACCGTATAAAAAATCCGATACAAAGCTTATGATATAGTAAATTCCAGCAAAACAGGAAGATCCGTCTTCACAGACATTCACGAGCACCACTTCGCAGTGATGAGATGCGACCCTTTGTTTGAAGTGGCTATTAATTGCCTTGACAGCGGACACAGTTTCGCACGGGACAAAACACGCATCGTCAGAGTTTTCCCCTCCAAAATGGCCGATTATTTCTTGAGGCCATGCACTCCGATGATTCATGCATCAACCGGCGTATCGAGTTGGCTGGAGTGTACAAACATATCAAAGTATAGTAAAATTCTAATAGAAATTGGGTAGCATATGTATAGTAGACGCTAAACTTCACGTAACATTT
>JAYGXS010001220.1:0-15226 GCA_036362985.1 Ligula intestinalis
GGCAAACGGTTCTCGTTTTCCACCCAGACGTTTGTCAAGTACCCAATAAGCTTCCACGACGTCGTTTCCAATAAGTATGCCGACCTCACAATCCGTGAGCTCGTCAAACATTTTACCGTTCAGGTGTGACCATGACGATGCCAACTTCTTAATGGATGGTTCCGCCCGCAGTGGCAAGTCTTCAATTACTAGAGCCCTTTCGACTTCAACTGATTCGTTTTCATTCATGGGCAGCAGTCTTGCGTCTCTGACTTCCGAGTTACATTCGATAGACCCACTTAATGTGTTGATTTTCGATGCCGTCGACTTGGTGAAGACTCCGCTGTTAACTAGTAGCTCTCGTTTTATTAACGTGACATCAGAGCCACTGTCCAAGAATGCGTATGTTTCGATAGTTCCGGTCGGTGTTGCTGGCTTGATAGGAATAACACCTAGTCGTGATGGTACGTATGCGATTCTACTCAGGGCGCAAATTCCCTCGTCTCGCAATATTCGCTGATCGTTTCCCGATCGCCTTACATGCAGGAGTGTATAATGACGTCCTGTACACTCGCAACTTTCCTTTTGCCTACACACCAGGGCAAAATGCGTATTATCGAGACAGACAAAGCATGCCTTGTGTTCGCGCATACAATTCCATCTATCAGCGACGCTCATGGATAGTAGACGAGGACAACTGGCCACTTTATGTGTTTGAGAACATATAAAGCAAGGCTGGAAATTTGGCGGGCCGCTAGCAATGGCTAGGAATGTGGCAGGTACTTCACGCCTTTGGTGCTGAACGTTAGTAGTTGAGGGATTTTGATTATGACGAGTCTCTCCCTCCCTTGCAAGCTGTCCAAACCGACTTCTGGCTATTCTCAAACGCTTTTCCACAAACTCTGTGAGATCAATAAAGTTTGGGTCTCGACCACCAGTGTATATCCGGTCGGTTACTTCAGCCCATTGGTTCTGCATCGTCTAAGGTAAGGAACACACTATTCGTTTAAATCGGACACGTAATCCATTTGCGTAAGTGTGATTTCACAACCCTTCATTTTTATGCAGAGGTCAGAAATTGACTTTGCCGTATGTGAAGTCTGTTGTGCCTGAGTAAATAGTCCCTCGAGAAGGGACCGTGCGACAATGTGTGGTTTTCCGAACATGTCTCCGAGAATAGTCCGTGCTCTTGCGTATGCCATGGAAGAAGGTAACATAACACACTCTTCAATCGCGGCTCTCACATCCCCTCGGCAATAATGCGTTAAGTATAGCAGTCTCTGCCCAGGGTCTTCCACCTTACTCTCCACATACACTTCATACTGGCGGATGAATTTCCAATAGTGTGTGGAATTGCCATCGAAATAACACAATTCTACTTTAGGCAGTCCTAAGCTGGCTACTATTGGAGACATCGTGTTGACTGTGCGTGGACCAACGCACGATTTTATCTCACGGTCACTTTCTTCCAGACATTCGCCCTTCACGGTGCACTCTTCTAAGTAACGAGCTAAACGCTCAGTTTGCTCTGCCGATTTCATGTTATCACCCTCATCCCCTGATTCTACGTCGGACTCGACATCAACCTCAAACGTAGCTAGTTTTGTTTTATATTCAGCATCAAGAATTAAAAGTTCTAATTCCGCTTTTCGTCTAACGCGTTTCTCATTAAGCTCCGCAATTTTAAGTGCTTTCAAATTTGCCTTACTCTTACGACTAGAATAACTAGGAGAACTTGACTTACCAGAGCCGATGTGAAGGTTCGAGGGATTGGCAGCTCCCTGAGCAGATTTGATTGAGTCTTCTTCCTTGGGCATTTCCTCCAGATGTGTTTGTCCCTTTGAACGTGTGAGCATATGGGGTTCAACACTGTCAATCCGGCAGATTCGCAGATGTGTTTTAAGTACTGGCAAGTACTTTCAATCCAGACAAATGCGAGACTATTTGTTAGCAAGGCCAATCCTTGTTAAGTACTGACGATATGTCAGTTCCGCACCTGCGTTTAAGTACCGTCGAGTACTGTCAATCCAACCAGGTGCGCGATTCCTTGTTCAGCGCGATCGATCCGGCAGTTTCGCAGCTGTGTTTAAGTAATAATAATAATAATAATAATATGGTTATTATGCCAGTTTACAGGCAATTGTAAAGAGTTGGTAATGCACCTCTTGGGCGCCTTCCAACACCTCGAAGACCGGAAAAAACCTAAAAAACTCCCTATGTTGCGGCCAGTATTGCTTTTGTTTCAGTTTTTTTGTTTTGTCAATACTGGGCGAGATAGGGAGTTTGTTTCAAGTGAAAAAAACCTGCCTTCAAAGGTATGATACAAACGGAATAAATGTACAGTTGTAAGCTGAGTTGACTCATCGGCAGGAGAACTGTTTCATATCGTTTAAAAACATTAGTTCCAGACGGAGAGGGTTGGCACAAGAACACAGTGTTCTCAGTCTTCCTTCAATGGTTGTCGGCAAAAGTTGCGCGCTATCGGCTGAATGGTTAGCAGACTGCGGGCTGCTGCTTCAGCAGCATTATCTTCAGCATGAAGCCTGGCGGGGTTCAAAGTCCACGAACGCCATCAGAGTGAAAGAGAGATTCCACCGAGTCAGCACCCAAAATTCGTGAAAGTTGTCCTGAATGTAGAAAACTAGTTATAGCTCTCTTAAACATAGGGTAATTTTGCTGGGTTTTAATACTTTTGGGCAGCTTATTCCAGATTGATATGGCATTTACTGAAAAGAATTGCCGGTACTTAACTGTGCGTGCCATAGGAAGAAATAAAAATAAGTCTCGATGACTGGCGCGTCGAGAGTGCTCAAGCTGCCTTATTGTACTGAGAGGATTAAAGGTTTGACCATTCGAAAGTTTAAACAGTAAAAAAGACCCTTCTGCAATCGATGAAGCCATAGGGGATCCAGCTTTATAAGTTCGCACCTTTTTTGGTCGGTTAAGTTACGGTGTTCTGTAGTGAAAACTCTTCTAGTGAAGAAGTGCTGCACCGATTCTATTTTCTTCCGTTCACTAGTGCGCAGAAGACTGAATAAGGGCGAGCAGTATTCAAGACTAGGTCTCACGTACATATTATAAAGGCTAGTTCTAGCCTTGATAGTCTTAAAATTTCTAAGGAAAAATCCGGTGGTTCGGTGTGCTTTCGAGACTATCAGGGCACAGTGCTCTGAAAAATTGAGACTCTTTGAAAAGGATACGCCCAAATAATTGATAACTCCTGGTACATTTAATTCGTGGCCATCAATGCTTAATTCCGGTTGAGGATCGTCGCCAACAACCATAACGGAACATTTGTGCCATGAAAGGGTGAGGCGCCATGTGCAACACCACTGGGCGAAGGCCTGAAGATCCTTTTTTATCAGCTCGAGCATGATGTTGCGATCTGCCGGTTTATATCGATAAGCGACTTTTAAATCATCAGCGTATATGAAGGGTCTGCCATACTGAAAACAATCTGATACGTCGTTGACAAACAGGCAAAATGGGAGCGGACCCAGTACACTACCCTGTATAACTCCACTCCTCACATGCGTGGGGTTGGAGATAACATTGGAAATTTTTACTCGTTGTGTGTGAGCACCCAAATAGGAAGATATGAAGTTCAGTGGCTTGCTACCTTTGCCGAAGGAGGCTAGTTTCAGAAGGAGTAGGTTATGATCGACCCGATCAAAGGCCTTAGTAAAATCAAAATAGACGCTATAAGTGGCAAAACCGCTGTCTCTAGATTGCAGCACATAATCAAAGAAAGAGAGCTGACAGGTGTCACAAGATCGTTTCTCGATAAAGCCATGTTGAGCTGTATTGAGCAGGTTGTTCTCTGTCAAGTGACGCATCATCTTTTCTTTGATTAAGATCTCCAAGATCTTCGATGCTGCGGGAAGTGTATTTATTGGCCTAAAGTTGTCGAATGAGGTCGATCGGCCATGCTTGCGAATAGGCATTATGTGTGATTCCTTCCACAACGAAGGAAAGGTTTCGCTCTCAAGAGCAAGATTAAATACCTTACAAAGAATAGACGGAAAGATATCATTCGCTTCAGCTTTTAGAAGGCTAACTGGGACGCCATCTGGTCCTGGACTATAGGATTGACGATAACGACGAATGGCTACAGTCACATCCCAGAGGGTAAAACTTATGGTTTCGAGTATGGCACCCGTCCAAGCCTGGATAACCGGAGGTGCAGCGAACGAGCTTTCACTAAACGTTTAGGATAGGAACGCATTGAAGCTATCGGTGGTCAACTTAGCATCAGCTATGGGGTTTCCTAAAGCATCTTGAAATATGGGGTGTTGCGTTTTCCTCTGCGCTTTTACTGTACGCGAAAAGAGTTTCGCAACATTAAGGGAAGGATTTTCAGCGAAGTGAGCCTCATCGGCTACCTGCTTTTCTTCGGAGAGCTTCTTAGCCTGCTCACAGATCAGTGTGATAAAGAGCAGAACGGAAGTGTCGCTCTGCCGATGCAAACGACGAGGGAGTTTACGCAGCCTACGACGGAATGACAGAGGAAGGTACACTTCATCCTTGACATGTATTACTTTCTTACGGGGGACAAAGTGGAGGATGAGTGGATCCAACACTTTGTACCGTGCATCGGTACAAACATTTACATCTAAAAATTTGAAAAATTCAGACCAGTCGAGAGCGTTTAGATGTGCCAGTAGGTCAGCCGTGTTTGCTGATCGAAAGTCATGATAAAGACTATACTTTTGGGAAAATGTTTTATCCACCTCCAGTTCTAGTTCACTAACAACTGTAAGATGGTCTGAACTCCCAAGTGCGTCTAAGGATGACACTGAAAGTGGTTCGCATCCTCTACAAACAATAAGGTCGAGAATGTTTGCTCCTCGAGTGGGAAAATCGACTACCTGATCCCACATGCCGATATCTATTGCCTCAAGTAAGTTCTCGAAATTTGAAGGACCGGATGGTGAAAGCCATTGCACGTCAGGAAGGTTAAAATCACCTGCAATCAAGCAATACTTAAGATTCAAGTCAGCTGCGGCATGAAATGCCTGCGAGAGACAAAGATCGTAGTCTACATTGGCATTAGGTGGGCGATAAACACAGCCAACAAGTAAGGAGTATTTGTTTTTGAGAACAACTCGTAGCCAGCAGCTCTATTCCACCGCGGTGAATTTTAGATAGTTCAACAGGAGAAATGCAAGTGGCTGCTTAATATAGATGCAGCTTTCTCCGCCACGGCCATTGTTTCGATCGTTCCGAACGCATTCATAGCCTAGAACAGAGAGTTCTGAGTCAGCTACAGAGGCCGATGCCCATGTCTCAGTTACCATGACAATGTCTGGGCGGTTGACGAAAACCATAGTCTGGAGCAGAGGCATTTTATTAATCAGTGATCTGGCATTTAAAACGACCAATTTAAGAGGGCATGCCTTAGGTTTCGGTGGCGGGACAGCTAGGCCGTCACTGTTACCGGCCTTGACCAGAGAGATGTCCTTTTAACTTGAACTATTTGTCCCTCTCTTATTTTGAGATTTGTCTCGCCATTGGTTCTATGTTTCTCCAGCTCTATTATTAGCTGTCTCATCTTTCTCCGCTCTTTCAACTCGTAATCCGGCTGAAAACAAAACTTGCGAATGCAGACTCCGTAAGGATGGTTTGCGCTCTAGCAAGAGTTTCGCCTGTGCTTCAGTTTCTAAAATAACTTTTAGAAGTTGTGGCCGAGAACTTGATTCTGGAGCTGTTGGAGCCTTCCCTATTCGAAATGTCTTAAGAATGTGGAAAGACTCGCCTGGTTTTAGCAACGGTTTGGCGTACACTCGCATAAGACCCACGTCATGGTCAATTCGTTCTTGTGCAATTGACGACTCTGACTCTGCGACTCAATGGGGCATATGTTGCAAGCTCACATGTTTCAGCCGAGGGAGCAATTGTATCCGATACACGCGGTTCTGATGTACTGGCTATTGGGTAAGCTGAATGCAAACCCGTGAACCGTTTGGCTTTCTTAGGATTATGTCTCTTTTGAGTTTTGATCTTGTCAAACTCTTGGTCATCGCTTTCTTGTGCAGAGTCGAGCAACGATGTGGTGCTAGGCTGCAAATCCCGATAATTGCTGGTGTCGCTTAAGCCGAGTGACGATGGTATAGCCCGTGGGCTTGACACATGGTCCGATATGCAGGTTTCAGGCGTGTCGACAGACATGTCCAAATCCAAGTCAATATCAGCGTCAACTCGTTCTTGTGCAATTGTTGACGCTATCTCTGGAGCCCCTTTTACAACTATATTCTGCTTGTGACTCTCTGGTGCATCTGTTGCGAGCTCACGAGTTCCGACCAAGCGGCCATCTGTATCCGGTACTAAAGGTTTGATGGGTCCTGATGTGCCGGTTTTTGGGTTAGCTGACTGCGCATTCCTGGCCCATTTAGATTTTCGAGCCTTTCTAGCCCTACGCTTTTTTGGGTTCATGATCTTATCGACCTCTGTGTCATCGCTTTCTAGTGCAGCATCAAGCAACGATGTGACGCTAGGACGCAAATCCAGATCATTGTTAGTGCTGCCTGAGCAGAGTAACAATGGCGTAGACTGCGGATTTATTTCAGTTTCTTTGCGATCGAGTGAGACGTCCGCTGGTTTACTTGGTTCGGTAGATGATATGCGAGTTTCAGGTTTACCGGCTGAGGCTATCTGAGCATATGTACTTTTATTTACCCCGGTTTTTGGCCGACAAGGGCTGTTTTAACCGCTGTATAAGCAATATGCGTTTTTAGATGGGCTATCTCTTGTTTCAGTTTATTTACCTCGTGGTAAATTTCCTGCTTCATCTCCGAAAACTCCTGGCGGAGGACGAAGTCCTCACAGTCTAACTTCGGTAAACGTAGTAGACATCTTGGCCGTTTTGTGGGAGGTGGAGAATTTATAAAATTATCTAAGTGGCCATATCGGCAGTTATTTTCTGGTCGTATCTTAACATGGTTGTCAAGGGCCCGTGTCGAAGTGGCCGGGCTGCCTGAGGTGCTAACACCGCTAATAACCAGATTTGGCGACCCGGGTTCGAGATCCGGCGGAGGCGAAATGTTTCGTGCTAACGGACTTGTAGCATCTAAAGTCTCCATGTTATGTAAGCTTTTTTTGTGTTGCGACCTGCGTGTGATACTGCCAATTAAGTCGGAAGCCAAATCAAAGAGCCCGTAGGGGTGAGGCGGAGAGAAGATCGATTGGTCAGATAGTGCAAGTTTACTGAGACAAGCAGGTTACAGCAAGTCAGAGTAAAATATTGAGTTCCTGACAGATACAATGAAATGTGTTTGGTTAAAACATTTCCTTAGGAATAACGTGAGAGTCACTTTTATCCTAAATATTATAACAATATTAGGATAAGGGTATATAACAACACAGTGATATAAGGACTCAGCCTCGGCGTGAAAATCGGAGATGTGCCGATTTTTGTGGCACAGAGGAGTTTTTCACAAAAGCGACACGTCCAAGAAGCAATTTCCAAACTTTGGAAATAATTCAAAGCGGAGGAATTTTTCAGAGCGACCGGATTGGGATTTCCGCGTAGAAAATTCCAAACATTGGAAATAAATAGTCAATTCTTGAATAATTTCCAAGAAACGTGTCTTCTATACTGAGATAGAGACTAAAAACACGTAAGCTCGAGCGACTTGAAATTCGCAAACAATTTCAAACTTCGCGCCTCTATGTCTTGAATACTGCTCGCCCTTATTCAGTCTTCTGCGCACTAGTGAACGGAAGAAAATAGAATCGGTGCAGCACTTCTTCACTAGAAGAGTTTTCACTACAGAACACCGTAACTTAGCCTATCAACAAAGGTGCGAACTTATAAAGCTGGATCTCCTGTGGCTTCGTATATTGCAGAAGGGTCTTTTTTACTGTTTAAACTTTCGAATGGTCAAACCTTTAATCCTCTCAGTACAATAAGGTAGCTTGAGCACTCTCGACGCGCCAGTCATCGAGACTTATTTTTATTTCTTCCTATGGCACGCACAGTTAAGTAGCGGCAATTCTTTTCAGTAAACGCCATATCAATCTGGAATAAGATGCCCAAAAGTATTAAAACCCAGCAAAACTACCCTATGTTTAAGAGAGCTATAACTAGTTTTCTACATTCGGGACAACTTTCACGAATTTTGAGTGCTGACTCGGTAGAATCTCTCTTTCACTCTGATGTCGTTCATGGAGTTTGAACCCCGCCAGGCTTCATGCTGAAGAAAATGCTGCTGAAACGGCAGCCCGCAGTCCGCTAACCCTTCAGCCGATAACGCGCAACTTTTTCCAACAACCATTGAAGGAAGACTGAAAACACTGTGTTCTTGTGCCAACCCTCTCCGCCTCGAACTAAGGTCCTTAAACGATGTGCAACATTTCTCCTGCTGATGTGTCAACTCAGCTTACAACTGTACATTTATTCCGTTTTTATCATACCTTTTAAGGCAGGATTTTTCACTTGAAACAAACTCCCTATCTCGCCCAGTATTGACAAAACACAAAACCTGAAGCAAAACCAATGCTGGCTGCAACATAGGTAGTTTAGTTTAGGTTTTTTTCGGTCTTTGAGGTGTTGGAAGGCGCCCAAGAGGTGCATTATCAATTCTTTACAATTGCCTGTACACTGGCATAATAAACATATTATTATTATCATCTAGTTGCAGCGCGTGTTTTTGTTCGTCTGCGTTTACATCATGTTGCTGGTACCGCGGGCCTGTTGACACCGTGGCCTGCCCTCCAATGGCGCCTGCATCTGACGGTTTGTGCTGTTGTTTGGCGCGCCTAGTCAGCGTTCCTTTCCGTGGTTATGTTGCTTGTGCTTAACCCGTAAAGCTTGGTAGGCCGCCGACAGCGTCACACAGCGGGTGATAGAATTGGATGTGGTGTGCCAAGCTTCGAGTGTCTCCCTAGCTGTTTGGTCGCTATCACGCCCCAGGACCTAAAAGTCTTGAAAAGCGAGCGTATGCCTTGTAGCTGTGCAATATTCTGCCACTAGAGACCGTTTTTCCTGTCTGCGCACCAACGGACCATGAAAAATCGATCAATGGCTGGTATTCACCCGACGCCGCTACCGCCCCCTGTCGAGACGAGCCCATGGCCGCATGACAACAAGAACAATGCAGTCAAATGCTAGCACATGCTGGAACGAGACAACGATGATCGCCAGTCCGGCCAAGACGAGCCCACGGCCGCATAACAACAACAGTCATTGGCCTGTCTAGCTGATTTTACACTTCAATACTGTGACAATTCGTGTGACTTTTACCTTTGACAATGGAACCGTGTAGGATTCCAAAACGACAGGACGATAAACCTTTGGTTCCCGCGATCGCCTTACTTTCTCATATATATATATATATGGAGTGGATCCGAGAAAGACTAGGGAGACCGGAATGGCAATTTCTGGCTTGTAAGCCGTCATTAGCCAGTCATACTCAATCCCAGGGGTCGGAACCACCGAGATTCGGACCTGGGACCTTTGTTCATCGGGTTTTCCCCCCTATCTCAGCACCACGGGTTCGTTGCTTTGTCGGTTGTGATCGGGGATATGATAGAACAAAGGTGTTCATCCGATCTATCTGTTAAGGGCACATACTTGTCCCGGAAGAGCCTTGAGGCTCGTTCTTGAGCGATATCAGGCTTGTCGCTTAGTGACCTCAGAATAGGATGGAGTGGATCCGAAAAAGGCAAGGGAGACCGGAATGGCCATTTCTGGCTTGTTAGCCGTCATCGGCCGGTCATACCTTTGTTCCATTATATCCCCGATCACAACCGACAAAGCAACGAGCCCGTGGTGCTGAGGTAGGGCGGTAAACCCAATGACCAAAGGTCCCGGATTCGAATCTCGGGGGTTCCGACCCTTAAGATTGGGTACGACTGGCTGATGATAGCTAACAAGCCAGAAATGGCCATTCCGGTCTCCCTTGTCTTTGTCGGATCCACTCCATCATATTCTGAGGTCGCTAAGCGACAAGCCTGATATCGCTCAAGTACGAGCCTCAAGGCACTTCCGGGACAAGTATGTGCCCTTACCAGATAGATCGGATCGGCACTCAGAAATGTGTGAACACCGATCGAATAGGCTTCAAAACTCAACAACGTTCATGTGGTGGTCAGAGGTAACCAACGGGTGACCGCCTGCCAGGCCGATTACGGCCAAGTTATAAAAGCAGTATTGATGAAGTGCTTATGACCCATCTGATAGATACCAGTGGTGGACCAACTGCGCCGTCTGTGAGTGCGTTTGTTTGTGTTGTCCGACCAGCTGGTGTTCAGGGTTATGCTTGGCTGATGAAGGCTAATAAGCCCAAAACATTTCTGCATCAAGTAACCCCCAAATGCTGTCATACCCCCCCCTACTAATATATATATACGATGACGGAGCTCCAGCCCCGCCCCCGCAGGGAATCTAGCGCCAATAGACGGAGAGCGAACGAGAAGTCAGTTGTTACACCTATGAAAGACTTAAGGCGTGTACAAACACCACCCTCCGACGATGCAAGCCTGTACGCTTTCGAAACGTCAGGGTGTTATGCTCATTATTCCCGAGATCGCCTTTTCTTCTCCTTTATGTCCGGAGACACGCATTTTCATTTCAATCAGCAATATTTTTGGGCGCAAAGCGCTAGAGTCAGCACGAATATGGGAAATCTTTGCCCTTCGCTTGTCATCAACGTATGCGCAAATCGAATTCCTCCATTGATGTCTCGACAACCATGTGCTACCGAAGAGTTTTTCCTACAAGCCGCCGGTGAACACAGGGTTAGCGAGGCAATGGGTGTTAGAGCATGGCAGAAACATGACCCGGGCACTTATCCAGGATTGTCACTTGCGGCTGCAGAAATATCGTGGCGTCTTTAACCACATTATTCCGAAGTGCTCAGAGATGTTAGGAGAGAATGGCTTTTTACTACTGGAGCGAGTGATCGTGAATCGAGCCAGAGAACTACGATCCAGACGAGACACCGAGTTGGAAGTTAAATTCCAAAAACTATTGCCCATTGTGCAGGATCACGAGGAGCCATTAGTCCACAATTTATCCTCAAAAGAACAAACAGCCATGCAGTTACAAGTGCTCAAGCGTGCAGCATGCTTCAACACCGTGGATGTGGATCCGGTTGATCTTTTGGCTACCGTTGAGTCAGTCCTCAAAACCTCCCAGGAGCCGAACGATACGAAGCACCTCATCCGACAACAGGTTACGTCCTTACTATTGACACATAAATTACGGGCGTCAATCCCGAGGGAGAAGCAGGACGCTATCAAGGCACTGAATGCTGATAGGAGCATCGTAGTAGTTCCAGCGGACAAAAGGCGCTCCACAATGGTACTTGATAAGTCTGAATACCTCCAAAAGGCCAGCGTTCTGCTCGATGAACAAAATGCCTACAGCCAGTGCGACGGAGATCCTAAGAAGAAGATGGTGACACAAAGCAACACAGCACTCATGGGACTAGAAAATAACGGTGCCATCTCAAAAATTGAACGATTAAATATCAAACCAAGTGATTAAGCCATGGCAAGATTCTATGGACTGCCAAAAGTGCAAAGCCCGGTGCTTCACTTCGGCCCATTGTTTCTTTACGGGGAATACCAAAATTCAATCTGTCGAAATGGATGTTTCGGCGTCTGAACTGTCTCACATCAGGCTCCGACACAACGGTACGCTCGGCCGTACATTTTTTGGAAAGACTTAAGGGGCTACGCCTCAATGCAGACGAAGTCATGGTATCGTTTGATGTTACCTCATTCTTCACATCAATCCCTCAGACTCTTGCGATTGAAACTGTGAGTGATCTACTTGAGAGCCTATATGAGGAGGAAACTTATAAACCTACATGTGCGCACCTCATCCAGCTGCTCAAGTTCTGCCTCAACACGTATTTTACCTATAAGGGCACAGTGTATGAACAAATCAAAGGGACTCCGATGGGTTCGCCGCTATCTAGTTTCCTTGCTGAGGTGGTTCTTCAAAAGTAAGGGACACTGGTGTTTACGAACCATAGACCAGTATTTTGGGCGCGGTAATTAGACGATACCTTCGTCGTCCTCAAGCGTGAAATGGTCTCTGAATTTCACACGATGCTAAACTCCATTTTGCCAACATTCAGTTTACAGCAGGGGCTAAAGCAACAAACAACTTGCGTTCCTAGACGTCCTGGTCCACCGCAAAACCGACGGGAGCCTAAAGATGACGGTATACCGAAAGGCAACCGACACACTTCAGGTTCGCAGTTACCAAAGAAACCATCCGTTGAGCCACAAACGCAGCTGTGTGCGAACGCTTTACAAAAGGGCATAAACACTTTGCAACGAGGCAAGTGACAAAGCGGCTGAACTTAAATACCTTCGACGGATGTTCATCTCTAACGGTTAACCTCACAGCTTCCTAGAACGCAGCAGACAACCGAAACGAGCTGAAAGACCAGCGGCGGAACAACCAACATTGTGGAGAGCAATGCCATACAAAGAGACTGTTTCTGAAGCAGTCGCTCGTCTATTACAACCACTGGGTATCAGCGTAGCCCACAGACCCAAGGCAACCATACGATGACTGGTCATGAGACCAAATGCCCCTCTGTCCCATGGAGAAACAGCAAACGCCGTCTTTCGCATCCAGTGTAGTTCCTGTGAGGCCAACTACAATGGGGAGACCGGAAAGCGACTACAGACGCGTATGAGCGAGCACGCAAGGGCAGTCGACAGGATGGATCCACGCTTGTTGGTGGCGGAAGATTGTTCGGATCCTGGACACACTTTCGCTTTTGATGACGCTGAAATCCTAGCCCGAGGTAGTGACCGGACAACCAGAGAAACAATTAAAGCACGGCACACTGCACCAAATTCCATCAACCGCTGTACGATTCTCCCGGCGGCTTACCAGGCGTTACGCATGCGGCTCAATCAACAAAATCGCCGGCTGGAAGTCAGACGGGTCGCGACGACTAGCTAACCCACACCGGGCCAGAATACAGGCATCCGGGAGCCTACCCCAAACACCAATGTAGCCGTCAGCGACGCCGCGGGCAACGTGAACCATCAAAACCTCCTGTCGGGCTTGAACGCAGTTGCACATGAAAACGGTCTCTGCATAAAGACTGATGGCGGAGTTCAATATTCCACCGGCGGGACGAACACGGGAAAGTGCCAACGGGGGAAGCCATCATGACATGCGATACCGACGTGATCGATGCAGACGCGAGCAATGACCGCTGGCAGGCAAACACTGCCCTCCCCCGCCGACGAGGTGACGGTGAGAAATCCTGGTCAGTAGGACGATGACGGAGCTCCAGCCCTGCTCCTGCATGGGATCCAGCGCCAATAGACGTAGAGCGAACGAGAAGTTAGTTGTAACACCTATAAAAGACTGTGAGGCGTGAACAAACACCACCCTCCGACGATGCAAGCCTGTAAACTTTCGAAACGTTAGGATATTATACCCATTATTCCCGAGATTGCCTCTTCTTCTCATTTATGTCCGGGGACACGCATTTTCGCTTCAATCAGCAATATGTATAGATATATATGAAGAAGTGGATCCGACAGAGCAAAACGAGACCGGAATGGCCATTTTTGGCTTATTAGACGTCATCATCCAGTCATATCCAATCTCGAGTGTTGGCACCTCCGAGATTTGAACCCAGGACCTTCGGTCATTGCGTTGGAGACGCTGCTTTGTCGGATCCACTTCTTCATCATATCACCTTTGTCACTATGTGACGGTCATTGAGAGTTTGCGTTGCGAGCTCCTTGGCAACGCGGAACTTAATTGTTCCTTGAATAGGTCGGTAAAACACCTGCATTCATTCATCATATTCCCGATCACAACCTGCAGTGCAGCCTGCTCTGGACATTCCGGATATTCCGGGGCCACAGTTCCTCGCTGACATTGGGGGATTTCTTCGAATTAGCCACCACCACTCACCTGTCTGGCCACCCTTACAAGGGCACAAACGAACGCACTCGATTAGACCTCCGAAAATATTTCTTTTGTCAACGCGTGGTCCGACCTTGGAAGTTGCTATCAAGCGAGAAGGTTTCCGCTGACACAATAGCAGAGTATAAAAGAAGACTCGATGTCATTCTATTTGGCAAAAGGCGACTTTTACAACACGATTTCGTACTGCCAGCATTGTTAACAATTTTTCTGGCTCTAGACGATTTTCATTCTGTTCCGTAAAAAGTCACTCAAAATTCTGTCATGGTATCATATGTCCTCCACCAACTGCACATTAACTGTAAGAATAACATTGTTTGCATTAATAGGGTCCTCAAGGGCATTTCTTGCCTGTTACCCTTAAATATAGATATGCATACACATGCTGCGGCACAACGGGAACTATGTGACAAATTAGCCTCAAAACACCACTGCACCATGTGACGGTCTATATTTTCCTGACTAAAAACTTGTTAACATTGTTTATAAATCCTAAGATTTTGATGTGTCAAATAGGGAGTTCAAGGGCGCAAGCCTATTTTTCCCTCAAACATACTGACTGACTGACTGACATTGTCAAATTCTTTTTTTGTTTTCTTACGAAACTAATTTTGTTTAGATAGTGCCTTCCTGGCGCTATCAAATATAAATTTCGTGTACGCTCTCCCCGTTCAGAAATCGGAAATTGCTCTCTCCGAGTTCGTATCTCCTGAGGAGTTCTACTTTGAGCAATGTCCGTTTCTCCGCGGGGAAAAAACCGCCTGCAATAAAGTATTGGGTGGGAGTATCTGAGTACAGGTTTCTTGCTCAACAAAAGCTCGGCCTTGACCACACTCTTCAAAACAGCTTTCAACGGTCTGCGTTGGTCTTGTTTGTCATTTGATTCTCTTATTTGGTGCATTCGGAACGCTTTTAGAACTTCGACTCTCTCCTTATCTTTAAGGAGGGATATGAGATATTTTTTGAAGAATTTCGCGTCCTCTTATATACTTTACTTTGGGGTGTTGAACGTAGTTCCAAGCATGCCTTTGATGACTATGCAGTCTCAGCGATCCACTCGAGGGTCGTGTAGTGTCACCTTATTTTGAGAGCTTGTGGTAGTTCCTTCCGATTGTCGTCGTCTCATGCTCCAGTGGGGTTTATTGGAACAGAGTTAATGCCACGATCCGCACTCACTGAGGCCCTGCGGGTAGTAGAAGAAAATTGTACGTTTTTACCGGAAAACACGAAATCGAAGATGACAGGTGTTGAAAAGGACCAGAGAAAACAGCTTTATCAGGCGCAAAATGCAATAGGAAAAATGCTAGCGCGTATAAAGCGCTAGATGTAACCGCT
>JAYGXS010001221.1:0-15224 GCA_036362985.1 Ligula intestinalis
TCCACTTCAGAAGCAATCACCCCGTTGGTCATAAACGCAGTTGTGTTGGGATCCTCTTCCAACGCGTTCAGACACACTGCAGCGACGACAAAGGGAGGAAGGAGGAGATTGCGTACTTGTATACACTATTTCAAACCAACGGTTATCCGAAGTCCTTTATACGCAGATGCCTCAAGAAGCCGCACCCTGAGCGGTCAAAAGGAGAAGACCCCAAATTTTGGCTCGCAATCCCCTACATCAAAAATGTTTCAGTGGCGACTGCGCGAATCCTTAAACCTTTTGGGATTGGTGTGGCCCATAGACCTGAATCCACTATCAAACATCAAGTGATGAAGCCGAAAGACCCGCTTCCATTGACAGAACAATCGTCAGTGGTCTACAGCTTACCATGCCAAAATTGCAATGCAAGGTATGTTGGTGAAACGGGCAGGCGCCTGGGCACAAGATTGCATGAGCATCAGCTCGCAATCAAATACAAGAATGAACAGTCTATGGTCTATGCGCATGTACAGCAGAAGAACCACACCTTCGTCTTTGAAAAAGCAAGAATAGTAGGCCGAGCCAATGACAAGATGGCCAGATTACTATTGGAAAGTTGGTCCTCCAATGGCACACTTAACAGAGCCATGGTCCTTCATCCGGGCCTACCAAGCGCTCCGCGCAGGGCTCACCTCCGCCCGAAACGCGGCAACAGGCCAGGCAAACGAAGGCAAGCAGGACCGACGGCCGACGCCCACAAAGGAGAAACGTGTCACCGAACAAGGATCTCCTAAACGATATGGCACAATTGCTCGTGGGTGCGCCCGCAAAGGCGAAAAAGACGCAAACGACCATAAACCCACAAAGGAAGAAAGTCTAAATTATCAGGAGTCGTGTAAAAAAGGTGACACTCATTCCCGTGAAGGCACCCGCGAGGAAGAGGGAAATTCAAACAACCACCTTCAATCGATCGGTCCAATCGATTTACACGCGCGTAAGAGGCACCGTTATGAAACCCGACTGAAGACAGGACGCATTTTCTCAAGACAAACGGCAGGAAACGGACATGACTTTGACGATGGAGACGAGAGAGTTACCGAAACGTCAGCTTAATTATAACCAGATCCCAGGAATCGCCTCCACTTCTTCTTCCTCTTCTGGGGAAAATGAAGGTAGAATTCAGTTAAGTTATTACGATGATAAATAAGCAAGCACCCTTTAACCCCTTAGGTGTTAACAATGTCTGTGATAAAAGCTCCAACAAAGGCGAGTTAGGGGACACACGAATCTTTTCCAATTTGGAGGGCTCGAACCGTCGGAGTCAAAATGATGGCCGAGATATTCGAGTTGAGACAAATTAAAGACGCACTTGGAGAGGGAGATAATGACAACAATCTTGTGGAGGCTATCAACAACCATGATGAGGCGCTTCTTGTGCTTCGACTAGTTATCAAGAGGTCAGCTATTTATACGTATATAATCGATAGGCCACATGTTACTCGGTCGATGAACATCTGGAACGATTGGGTAGCATTGCGAAGACCAAACCGCATGCGGATAAATTCAATTAAGGCGACTGGTGTTTTAATGGCTGTTTTGGGGCTTACTCGGTAGTGACAAGGATCTGCTGAGAGGCACGTATCATGGCGAGATATTGTGTACCGATCGGGAAAGGTCGCGTTTTAGAGAGTACGGTTGGTATCAAAGAGTCTCCAACAGCCCGATAGGCCTTTGAACATCATGAGCAGAGGGGATGACCAGGGGTCTCGAAGGGTCAGATAAAATTCAATTACAGAATATTTTCAAATCCTGCCTCAGCAAACTGCGGACGGGCAGGAGCCGAAAGCAGAGGGACCCGATGTACGGATGTGATGCAGCGAACCGTGTTGAACCTTACAGCGTCAAAGCTGGTGGTTGGTAATGCTCGGTTGCTGACGAAGTAGCTCCCGGTGTGGACAAGCAATACCTGTGTCCGGTAAAGATAAATTGCAAGGTGTTGTAAAAGAAGTCAACCTGCCAACAGAGAGACCGGTGGTACAATTAAGAAGTCGGGAACGCAGCCGGTTTACCAGGAGGTCGAACCCAGCAAGAAAACGTAAGGAGGCAACGAACGTCACAAAAATCCAGGAAAATGATAAAAAATCATAAAATGCGACCCCGTTTTATCTGTGGCGATGGCTGCTGCCACTGGTGATATTCAAGTCATTTCGAAAAATCCAGTCCTGAAAATCAGACAAATTACCCTAGTACATCAACACCGAATAGAAGGAGCGGCAGGTCGAAATGTCTGCCGCGATTTGAAGTGGCTGCTCAACGCACATTTGCTAATAGTAAGCATGGCACGTGGTGTAAGGCCACCACTAACCCATATCTCGCATTCTTAAGCTAATTTCAATTAATATTGGTGACGACGTTTCCCTGATCACATTCCGACCAAGGCACACGCTTTCTGATGTCAAAAACAGACGTCCATGGTCAGTCGCAGACCACTCTTTGTGACTGTGACTCCCACTTGTATATTTCAGCCGTAAGCAGGAGCTGTCACCAAAATCTGAGGGTAACCTTAAGATAGAAGTTTTGCTTGCTTCACACTTGTATCCCTGACACTATCCCTGGCACTTAAACACTCGAAGATGACAGTATTTTAAACTGAAATGTTGAATGTCCTCTTGATCATGTTACAGTAACACCTGATCATAATTTATTTTCCCTATCTATAATGCTAAAGACACAAATGGAACTCCTTCACAAACTACATGTGTGTCACAGACTAGAGGTTTCCAGACTGAACAGTCTGTTAGTTAGTCATCCTTTTCTTCTTCTTCCTATTCTTCTTCTTCTTCTTCTTCATCAAAGTATGCTTTTCTTCTCTGCTGGGCTAAAATTTGGAGGATTATTAAACGTTTTGCTAGCCAACGCAACACACTAGACGTTATACTCTTTGGATGCAAAATATATGAGCACTCCAACTGATAATTATCCTCTGTGAAACAACGATTCGTTTTTACTAAGTGTATTTCCTCCTTTGTGTGTGGTAGCATTGGTATAACGCCCTGAAAATACCCGGGGTTCAACAGCTGCGGAGTCAGGTGATGTCCCACAATTTCTCTTAAAATATTGCCCTTTTCATTTCATTAACTTGTCCTTCACGGCGTCCAAGATTACGGCCAATTGGCCTTAAATAAGAGTCATTCCCATCCCAGGAAAAAGGCTTCATTGTTTGGTCTCAAATGATTTCATCCAGTTGCCTTAAATCAAATTATGACTCCATTCTGCTCTAAGAGATTAAAACAAGTTTTGTCGTGCGTTCACATGCACCAATTGGAAACATGCGCACCCAGGAAAACGGTGGAGATTGCGTCCTTAATCGTAGCTCTCCTTTTACATTTCCGTCCTGTCCACACATATTAAGCCACCGCGTGAGCCTGGTGAGCCATAGGCGTCTTCGGGGAAAACAGCTGTAAGCCAGCGCTAAGTGAACCATATCACGATATATTTCTATCAGTCTGCAGGCATCTCCCATATTGACTACCAGAGACTGCCTTTTTCCTAAGTGAGAAATGTGTAATAGGCCTCCATATAACATTCAGTAAGAGTTCAATTTAGGTTCCGGAACAGCAGGCAAAAATCTCCACCCAACTGTTATACGAAAAAGGTGGTAATCAGCGTTAAATGGGTGGAGCATATCAGAAGAAAAAAAATATTAAAAAGGAGAGCAATTAAAAGTAGAAAATAATACGAGTTAGTACTTACATGGCCAAATAGTCGAAAATTTCCGCACAATCATTAAAATGGTCTAACAGTGCCCAATTGGAAAAAATCGTCGACTGCGTGTCAACTCTATAGTCTTGATATTGATGATATAGAGATAATATACAGTTGGTATAGAGTTACGTAAGCATACTATGTGGAAAGATACGGTGTTTTGCCAGAGCGTGTCGTGTGGGGCATGCATAGATCGATCTCTGTAACAGTTGGCTGAATGACTTTGAGAGTTTACATATATCATACGCCATTACCATAAATGAAACAATACTCGGAAGAGCAGTGCGAGAGACAGATCCATGTTGGTGATCACCTCCGCGCATATTCGATTACTACAAACAACTTGACTCACTTTGGAACTAACAGTATGGAAGGCTGCCCACCGACGGAATAAGTTAGTCCTCCTCTGTGGACAGAGTACGCTTATAGAAATGACTCCATGGTCCTGCCCATCAAATAATATCTGGGGAACTAATTTGTTTTCTCCGAGAAAATTCCGGTTCCATTAAACGTGGTCCAGTCGTACGTGGTATGCGTCGATGGGCCGTTCAGTTTTGTCTGTCAGTGCACCTGATCCCGCCACCCTAACTGTTTTTGTATCCGGCCTTGCAAGATTATAACTGTGAATTACGCTACAGGCACGTCATCGTCCCTTCGCCCACCATGCCAGGGATATAACCGTTTGCTATGGCTAACCTAAAATGGATGGTGACAGAGGTAACTAACAATTTTAATGCAATTAGCATGCTCCCAATACGTGCGGATCCTCTCGCAAGACCATTAAATTTTAGGAGTCCCCTAATAGCATTGCGCGCGTTGGCGTAATACGCAAATGTGCGCTTCACGCGTGCTAGGTTGTCATTGGTTGGGATAATTACGTAATCGATAGGCGATCGGAGACATCGGCACCGTGCACCACGTGTTCCTGCCGATGAGGATGTGCAGATGGAAGTGTTGAGTTACCTCAGATGGGTGGTACGGAGGCTAAACAGCTTGGAAGTGAGAGTGTTCAGCAAACTGAAACTCATTCGTGAGGCTCAGCAAATAGTTCCACTACCATAGCCAATGATGTTCCCCCACCGGTCTTCCGAAGGATTCACTCAAGGGAAGACATGGACAATCTATTGAACGTAGCTGAGGACGCGAACACGAGACATCAACAGGTAGGTAACATTTTACATATAACAACTCCCAGGGTTGCACACCTGTCAGGTTTATGTGGTGGGAGTCTGGTTCTGTTCGCCGATAGGGTTTTCAAAGCCCTATTTGCCGATGAAGTGACAGATTGGTTAAGTTTTCACGGGCACTTGGTCGACCAAACATCTTTCGAAAACTCTCGACTATATCCAATTGTCACCGGTAAGAACAGACTTTTTTCTGCTTTGATATTTTTCAACGCAGAGGTACTCGAACAGAGATGCCGCATTCTCAATGCAGTGAAGATTGAGATATCGACGGCGTAAAAACTTGCCTTTAAACGTGCCCACGATCGGCATCAACGACATTGTGTACGGAGTTCGCAATCAACAAACCGTATTAGTGAGTTAACTTATGCACTTAACCTTGTCATTCGTTGATCTTTTATGTTTCCCTTCAAACATCTAAATTTCATAATTTCCTCCTTTCAGACATACGATGCGATGACAAGGACGATGACGCATCAGGGGCCTGCGGGCCACCAGAACCGCCCATGAACTCTACATTGATGCGTTCTGGTAGCCAAGAAGTCTGAAAGAGAGGACAGAGAAACTTATTTTTGTATGTTTTGTACCATTATATTTTTTTAATATATTTTTTTATTAATATACATATATTACTTAACAAACAGGCGTCAAAAAAATTAATATTTAGCTGCGTTTCGAAAAAATGGGGGCTTTCGCAGGAAAGGAGGTAACCCCTGTCCAGATAAAAAATGAAACAGGATTTTTCAAGCTTCAAGCGCGTAAACGCGAACGGGCTTGGAGCTCGTTTCGAGCAAAGTCACGTACGCTTTGCGGTCTTCGCGCCGGCGCTACAAAAACCATTGATTTTATCATAAGTTCGTAAAGCCATAATCCCGAGTTTACATTTCGCACCTAGAAAAGACCATAACGCTAGGCTGGAACGAAGGATTACAATAACTGATTGTGACTTTCATTCGTGTGTTTTGGATATAACCTGCGAGGTCCGAGACTTTAGCTATGCAGTTGCTCTCTTTTGCATTCAAGCATGTGATGTGGTTATCTCTCATATCGAAATATAAATTAACTAAGCCGCAACAATGTGGACTTGCAATGAGGTCGTGCGGAGCGCACTGCTTAGAGAAATCGACATTGACGTGATCGGACTAGCGCAGACAGCCAGCTAATGTATTGGCGGGGGATAGAAGGAGAGAAGAGTGAGGCCGATAACTCAGAATACCGGCTCCTGCGCACCCGCGCATACTTAGTTATAGCACGAACACATAAGCCCTTATGTTGATATGAGTCAAGTAGAGAATTATTTCTCCTTAAGACCGTGCCTAGACAGGTGAGTAAATGTTTATAATGTTGAGAAATTAACAGACCCCGAAACAAACGCAAACGGGGAACGACCGATCGCGACCACGAATACACAAACCACATGTAAGCGCTGGTGGAGTTACGTACATGTTAGGAAGGGACAACACTGGTGGAGACTGCCAGCCCGGCAGCAACCGAGATCTACACGTACCTCGTAACCACCGCTCATGCGGGTAGGTGCGAACGAGACTTGATGTTCATATACACAGAGGGCAAACATAAGCAACGGTTAGTGCCGACACGACCAACTGCCGTTGTCCTCCTGACGCTATCGTCGTTCTGCCATCATGACGACAATCACCAAATCCGCGGTGCACCCTGGACAGGCGATCTTCACGTCATTACCAAGCTTAAGTACCATAACCTATTAATACTGTCAGCCTCATTGGTTATGCTACTTCTGACAATGGAGGTCTGTTTGATTCCGAAACTTGATCGCTTTACCCTCTTCATATTTACATTTATAAAATAGTTAAAACCAAATATTCATCCGCATTTGGTTACAAATGCAAGCAAGACCTACCAGCAAATCGCTACAAGAAGGGATATCTAAAAGCACTTGTTCTGAAAATTGCATTTTAATTTATAGAGGCATCGAAAATGGTTAAGAAGGCATATGTTTAACAGGTTGGGTTTTTGCGGGCGATCGGAAGGGAGTGTAGTCGAAAGTCGACAGCCTGAAATACTTGATATATCTCGGGAGGGTGCTACACGATCAATCCGTGAATAAGTTACCAGTACACACCCACTGTTACGCTTGCTCACCAGGAAAGTTCAGCACAAAACCCTTTTTTGTAGGAAACCATAAGGAGTTGCATGCGCGCACGGAAGGATCACGAACACAACGCGTTCCTATTTACGGGTTTTATTATCCCCTTTTTGAGGCATTGGTGGAAAATCAGAGAAGAGCCACACAAAAAGCCACTTTATTTGTTCGGATTTTTCTGCGTAAAAAAACATACAAAAGTAAACTCGAATGCCGTATAAAATGCGGGCAAACAAATGCAAACATAAAATAAGAGTAAGGGCTAAGTAACAGTTCCAGAGCAGACAGAAGTATCACATTTGTGTAGACTCTAAAACAGCAAGCATAAAAATAAACTTGTTTATGTAGCACAAACGAATAATTAAGTTAGCTGTAAAAAAAGATAAGAACTAAGAGGGTTTCGAACCCTTGACATTATAAGCATTATGAGCGCGGAAGAATCAGTGGTACAGATATCCTGAATAAAATTACTAAATTTCTTATGATAGAGAAAACTGAATTTGGGTAACACGGCCCGAACTAAAATTAATCTAAAATTCGAACCGGAGGTCTGCTATTTCAACTTGCTGTCCCGCATACCATCATAATTTTTTTTTTAAATTCATTAACAATAATAATGGCGAGCAAAACTATAACCTGCGCTACAAGAGAGTTACAAAGAGGAAGGTATCCTGGTGCTCAAATTTTTGGGTGGTTTTTTCAATCATTTTGCTACTGATTGGCGCAAAGAACTCCGTGAGATATGGGTAGCAGGGAGACAAAATTAACCCCCGAGAAAGCAGTTGCTTAGTTTTCAGCCCTTTGTTTGTTCCTAGACCGAGCGTGCGCGAAAAAGGTAAAGTGCAGCGCAAGTTGCTCACAAAACAATTTAGGCTCATGTCATCACTGCCAATTCAGAATATGGGCCTTCCCTGTTGATTATGTTTATCGAGCCAAGGTGGGGCCATCCACTTGTACAGGGTGACTGGGACTTGTGACTGGCGTGGTGTGAGTCGGTGACTAGGGACGCCACTACTCTTCTTAGTACAGACACACAATACTGAATGCAGGGACTGAGATTTCCGTTAGCTGGCGGCCTTACAAACATATTTTTAGTAGAAATCAAACGGTGTCACCAGAAAAAAAGGAGCTCACCTCCGTGGACAGACCTAATGTGTCTTTTCAAGTTCGACCCAACGGCAAAGGCCCTTCCACAAAATTCACAGATAAACTCACGCAGATCTACAGCAAGAATAAAGACGATCAATAAATCAAATACGGAGACTAATTTATCTGGGACTGGCTTGCATTGGAACTTATGGTATTAGTGGTTCACAATAAATACTCGAAATAGCAATCGGAAAGTTACCATCAAAAATAAATATATCTTCCCAGACCTACACTGCGAATGCAGCAAAACGGCAAAGTCAACAAAACAAACGAACGAACCTTTATGGACAGCCTTGGTGTGCCTTTGCAGTTCTGAGTTCTGGGGAAAGGCTTTTCCACAAAATTCACACGCAAAATCACGCAGCTCTAAAACCAAAATAAATACGATCAATTTAGGAAAAACGAAAACTACTTTCTTTGGGTCTATTTCTCATTTTCACTAATGGCATTTATAGTTCACACTTAATACTCGAAACAGCAATGAAGAATGTCCTACTAAAAGTAAAATTCGCCTGTCCAGACCTAAACTACAGGCGAAACAAAACTATGGACCAAAAGGCCTCTGCCAGCACACGAACCGACGGGCAACTGCATAGGAGAAAAGGGTAGCAGTGAGAATCAGAGCCTAAACATTCAGGCTCACAGTTCTCGTAATATGCTGCTCTTTTTCATATGCGTAGCCTGCCACTACCGGCTGAACCGCTGTGCATGGCTCGCACCTCACTGTCACCTTTCCCACCGCAGCTATGCTGTCCGTTGACCGTCCCCCCCCCCCCCGATACCGCGTATGCACTGTGTCCGCATTGCCTATTTTAATCCCGTGCTGGTTTGCCGCAGATATATATATATATACTTGGTGGCTACGATTGTTAAGCGCCGTGAATGTCCTCTGACGAGATGGCTCGGAAAACCACAATGGGGCAAGCAAATTGATGTGTCGGTTTTACTGAACAGTCTGTTGACAGCCCAGCTTCTTTAATCTGCCTTGACCTTCGGTGATGTTCTCGTGACCTCTAGGCCCCCGATGGCACCCCTCTGCCTTAGCTCGCACATTCTGCTCAGCAGGACTGTCCTATCTCGGATAACTTTTGTGAAGATTGCAATAGAACAAGACTAACCACCGAGTCATCTGAAAAGAACACAAGCTTTTCGTTATCATATGTTAAGTAGGTGATTTCTCCGCATACAAGTGGGCACACGTTTGCCCTCAGGAACAAACATCAACAAAAATTATTGATAGGGCCCTCTAGATATCTATTCCCCACGCCCAACTGCTTAAATTATTTAATGGCTAAACATTAAATTATTGGCTATTGAACGTAAATTAATATGTTAATAAGACGAAATTAATAAAAAATATTCAATTATATAAGATAATGTTTGTTTTCAAATGCTAAATACAATTAAATTTAATCAACATAAACCTCTATTGCGTAGAATATGAATGCTAATCGAGAGAAATTTGACCTTATGTAGGCGGAATTTAATGGAAATTGAAATTCGCCCTCCTATTGGAGGAATTTAACGAAAAAAATTAAAGTCAGGCTACCGAACATTATAAGGTAGGTATTTATTATAAGTTCACAAGATTTTTGCGGCCTCTATAATCATTAATGCCCAAACATCGAAAATGAAAATAGAACTGTTAGCCACACGTGACTTGCGCCGGTAGTAGAAGGCTAAAGTCAAGCACTAGGCTGGGGTCCACTTCAAGTTGACAGTCATTAATCTCAATAAATTTTATTTACCAGTGATACCACAGACTGCAGTTCAGTAAAAGTTGAGGCTAGCAATGTGAACGCCGGCGCGCGGGTGCAAGCTCGACACTGTCCTCTTTACGTAGGGCCTTCCCGATAATTCAGTTAATGGCATAATTGAACAGAAGGGATGAAAGGACGCAACCTTGTGGAACACCAGACCCGATATTGATCGATTGGCAGAGATTGTTGTGGACCAGAACACGCGCGGCAGTAGAGTGAGAGTAGGCCCTAATCACGGCAATCAGTTTGGTCAGCACTGGACAATAATGTAGACCTTTGCAGCAGCGTCGACGAGGTTTTAACGGCGATATTCCTCGCATGTAGTCTTATGCCCCTTTTGAAGACGGGCATAAAAATATCCGAAAACCAGTCAGTAGGAACGACTTCATTTCCCCACGCCTACTCGACCATCTCATGGAGCTACGAGGTCAGAGTGTCAACACAGAACTTGAAGATTAAAGCGGGAATACCGTCCTCTCCATATATCTTGTTGTTTCGCAACCTCGAGAGGGAGGTAACACGGCATTGCAGAAACTAGAATTAACTAGACCGCAATTGATCTGACTGGCAGTATGGCCGTTGTTTAATATCAGATCAGTAGATGTCTGTGACGATGCTGAACGCGGTTGTTGGTGACAAATAATTGGTTATGATCAGAAATATGCAGCATTCGTTCTCAACCCGACTCTTGGAACTCTATCCTCACCACCCGCAATTCAAACTCTTGTTCTAGGTATAAATGGCATACGCTGGAATCTAGCACGTGGTTAGGAAGGCCTTCTGCAGGCGAGTCAAATCACCTCAGCTGGTAGTCCTGTGGAGTGTCAGGTAATTGACTGAGTCAGAGTCAATTACTTATTCTTACTATGGTCTTAACGGCACGGCAGTCATCGCACTCTCAGCCCAACGAACAGTATGACTCGATTTAAAGTACTACAAGGTGCGCAGGTTAACTCGGTATTCGCAGCACGAAGTCAGGAGGAAATCACCTCTGTTTTATTCAGCCTCGGACTCAGTTGGAACCCCGGGGCTTTGGGAAAAGTCTGTATAAGGTACGCGCGAATATCAGATCGGATGTTTCAGTCAGATGGAAAGAACTTACCGGCAGGCGCCCCAGCATTGTCTGCTATTCACAGAGACCAAGGAAAACAAAAAAATGCTTTTATCAAGACTACCTCCTCAGGATAGGCGCCGTTCCTGTGGATTACATATGACCTGCCAAGATGGGGTCATCCGCGTATACAGGGTGACTAGGACTTTTAACTGGCACGGTGTGAGTCTATGAATATGCACGCAACTAATCTTCTTCACATATACGTGCAATATATATGAGATTTCCCGTTAGCTGACGGCCTTACAAACAAATGTGTAGTACATATCAAACGGCGTACAACAAGAAACATACCTCTGTGGATAGCCTTAATGTGATTGTTCATGTTTGACGGCCGTCCAAATGCTTTTCCACAAAATTCACACACAAACTCCCGCAGATCTACAGCAAAAATAAAGACGGAAAGTACTTCCTATCACTAATGGCATTAATGGTTCACACTAAATACTCGAAACAGCAATGAAAAATTTACTATAAAAAAGTAAAATCCGCCTGTCTTGATCTATACTACAGACGAAGAAGAACTCCGGGCCAAAAACGTTTCCGCATATGACTGATTTCGACTCGAACCGTATCAGTGAGTAATTCGACAAGGCTAGCTCACGCTGGATCTCACAGAAAATCTGAGTTTAGGGATTAGATAGTGCGTAGTGTTATCCAGTGACAGAGATATTGAGCAAAACTGCTTCGGTCGCGGTTATTCGTTGACAGAGTGCAACTTATATATATGGGGCGCACCATAAAGATGCAGGACTAAGCTGCTGCAACTTCACATGAGAACAACATGGACGCTGGCAAATACCTCACAGTTACTGTGTCACGGCTAGCGTTCTAAACGAAACCCCTCCACGATATTCATGAGGGAAGACAGAACGTTCACTGGGAGAGCTTTATCAGAGGTCAGACCGGCAAAAGTAGCTTACGTAGCCCCACTCATATACCCTTAGTCCCAGCATTTTGCCCTGCAAAAACTGTGGTTATAGTTTTGTGGGGTGGCGAAATAGGAAAGGCAGAGAAGGAAATTTTTAGAAGTGTAAAGTGAACAAGTGCAGTCGAAGTTGCTTTCGCGGCCGCTGGGAGCAGATTGTTATGCATGTAAATTGAAGGTGTGCGAGGTGCTTCGCGCCACGGACTATACTAATCGAACTCCAGAACGGTAAGTTAGACCTGAGGTAAGTGGAAGTAGACGACCCCCTAGGCACCATTTAAATATTTCAGGAAATTCAAGAAACCTGCAATTTGATCAACGCGTTTTTCCGCAATAAGTTAAATGATAATACAGATTTGGTAAATCTACAGATATAAATCAACAACACTTCTAAATATAGTAAAATAAAAAGGCATTTAGCATTTATGAAAGTATATTCCACTGCGTGTCCTATTTCCTCGCCTATTGAACGCAATAACCGCCGTTTTGGCAGGAAAGCATGCAGGTTTTAGGGGTAAATGAATGGGGCTACATAAGCTACTGTTGCCATCTGACCTTTTTGGTAGTTGTGTCTGTTTAGGTTAAAGAAGTTACATCCAGTGTACTTTCAGCAGTGTGAACGAGCGCCAAGTCGATTCTTCTCACATAACAGTATACAGCTAATATAGTTACGCATAGCAATGCGGTTTATCAATTCACTGAATAACAGCAGGAGAAGAGCGATGTGAGAAGAAGGAGCTTACTTTTGTGAACAAGGTTAATATGCGACTTCTTGTGTGACATCCGCGCAAAGTTTCTGCCACAAAGGTCCCACGCAAAGGGACGCAGCGCTGAAATACAAGCAAAATAAGACCTGGGCCGGTTACAGTCATCAAACATGAACTATAATACAGGATAAGGTCTGGTTAGCGACTGGGGCCCACCGCGGGTAGGCAACAGACAAAGATCACTACACCTCAGGTTTCTGTGAGATATTTTACCCTGCCATGTCATTTGTTAGAGCGCAGATGGGTTGTTCTGTGTGGCAATTGATGGATGTCCAAACTGCGGCCAAGACTGGACTTTCGTATCAAATGCATAGAGTTGGGAAGCAACACATTCAAAATTGGCGTCGGACGCGTCAGCCATAGCGACCGCCGTCAACTTCGAACTCCACCGACGTGGATAAAACGGTGATTTAAATGTTATGCACGTCATCCAGACCATAAACCAATTCACTTGGAGGCTACCACTGCGCCCCTGGGACAGGGTTGACCCCCATGGCTGGTTTTGGCCGAATTATTGTGGAGCTGATCTTTGGCATGCAGTGACTTGAATCTTCGCTCAATCACTGAGGATTATGCACTTTCTAAGGCTACTGCCAAACAGGAAGGGAAAAGCCTGTGAAACATAACCTTGTGGACTCAAAATGTACGAGGAATGGTTTCGGAGGCCAGGAGTATAGAAATGTCACACGAACGAAATTAGTCAATACAAATAAACACCGAGACAAAAAAACGTAATGTAGCGGTCGAAGCGACATGCCAAAGTAAAGTAACTACAACATTACAAGAAAAAGCCCTTGAGAAGAACCAACGCACCTTTGTGGACAGTTTGAATGTGCGCATTCATGTTGCCGGTCTTCGAAAAGCCTTTGCCACAGATCTCACATTCATTACACTGCCATTCTAAAACAAGAGAACAATGAGGATCAAATAACAAAGGCACACGAGTTCTGCCTTTGGGATTATCTAGCATTCACACTTAGGAGCATGTGTGATAAATTGCTCATCAAAGTTGAGGAGGTGCTCGAAGTGTTCACCCCAGCGATCGACCTTGGCCGAGTTGTCAGCAATAAAACCTCCACGCACATCGCGAACAGAATTACAGTGTCAGGGGCTTACCACTAACTTGGCGGATGATTTGGTACAATTTTGGAGTGTCACCAACATTTGAAACCTGCTCCATAGAAGTCGCCGTTTCGGACCAATATTTTTGCCGGTCATATCTAGCCAACTTTTTATCAGCTTTAGAGGTTGGCGGAAGGAGGCATCGTTGCGGGACCTGCCTCGAGCAGTCTCGGCCGACAGCTGCAGGGTTCTTCCGCTGATCCAGTCACTGCGGCGCCGCTGAGTGAATCAGAGAATCTTCTCACCTGCCCCATAGATGGATGTCTTCAGTGATGGCCACTTGCTACTGCCCTCGTTGTCAGCCTGGGTCATAAGACGGGACTGGATTTCTGCGCTTAGAGCCTCGGTAGTGTAAGTTTGCCGGATATTTGCGACATCAAAGCGTCTAGCACGCGGCATTTTGGACGCAGATGAGAGGTAAACCTTCAGGCGAGTGCGAACTAGAACATGTTCAGACCCATGTATGTTACCAGTTTCGGCACATCGCATCAATTGGCTATCGTGGACCCAGCCGCGAAACCGTAAACCAATTATAATGTAATTGATCTAACTGACGGTACGGCCTTCGTTCGAATACCAGGTCAGTATATGTTTGTAACGATGCTGAAATCATGTTTAAGTGACAAACATGCGTTTCTGCGTGGCAAACTGCAGCATCCTCTCACTATTTTCCATTTGAGAACCAAGCCCAAAACGACCAAAGTCGCTGTTTGTCGTGTCATCTAACCCAGTCCGGCCATTACAGTCCCTGGCAACAACTGACAGATCAGGGCTAGGCAGTCTTCCATATAGCTGCTGCAGCTGCGATTAGAAAATCTCCTCTTGCTGTTCAGCCGCTTTTGTAGGTGCATACACAGGGACAACTGAAAAGTTCATAAAATTGCCTTTTAGTCGAACATAAGCCATTCGGTCGGTGACTAGTTCCTATGCCAGTAGTGCACGGTTGGCTTGTTTTGAGAGGGCAATGGCCACACCGTGTCTACCGGATGAGTCACGCGGACCACTGTGAGATGAGAATCAACTCCTGAAATTTTGATTTCTCGGGCGCCTGAATCAAGGAGTCGGTCTTCGGACAGGCCACAAACATCCAAATGATATTCATGGAGACCGTGCGCTGTTCGACTTTGAGTACCAGGTTCCAGAAGTGTTCGCACATTCCAGCACCCAAGACCAAGAATCAGTTTTTGGTTGGGTAGTCCAGCTTGCATATTATTCGCCCGCACCATCGGACAAAGGTTTCGGAGCGCGTCGGTCCCGCGGACGCCCTAGCATTGGTCGGAGTCGAGTAAGTAGACATGACATGATGTTTCTAGGAGATGTTGAATACAGGCGAGTCC
>JAYGXS010001222.1:0-15219 GCA_036362985.1 Ligula intestinalis
CATTTCGCGTTCTTCCTAGGGTTCTTTGGTGTTGGGAGGAGGGTAGATGAACTTGCATAGCAGACGCTCTCCGCCAGCCGGAGCGTGACCGCTAGGTTAAGCCTAGGTTCAAGGAGCCACCGCTGGGAGTTTGGCGCCACTTAGGGGGCATTAAGTGTAGGCCCCAACTACACGAGGTGACATGACCCAACTGCGCGTGCAAAATTCGTGACCGATAGCATGTGCGTACGCACTTACTTTGGCCGCCCGCAATCCGGTCTGCCTAATCATCTACCTGAGGCTGATATACATGACCACACTGGAGATGCTACGATGACTGCCGGGCTCTCGCACTTTGTACTCACGCTCCTCTGGCATCCAACTTTTTCCAATTTTACCTCCGCTAGCTTTGTACAGCATATGTTATCCCTCTCACTTGGTGGCATCCCACTTCTATTCTTCCCGTATGGAACGAGGCCTAAAGAAGGTAGCCGCCAGGGTTTTTCTCGGCTGAACTGAAGCAACTGAGATGCTAGTTCAGCTTCCCCAGGGGAAACACTAACTGCACACGCATAAATACCGATACAGAGGGTAGTTGTTCTAACTCCTCCGGATTGTAGTCTCTAATTGTCCCTCTACTGCTTCTACTGTTATTATAATTATAAAATTGGGAGCACATTTGACGCTCCAAATAGTAGCAGGTGAGAGGATAGCACAGTCAGTGGCGCATAAACAAGGATCAGGCCACCTTTTATTAAGACTGCTTTGATGCGACCATTATTTAGTCCGGTTAATATTGATTTGGGAACAGACTATTGCGTGGCGCGTAAGACGAGTAAATATCGCTAGCAGAATCACGTTTTTACTCCAACTACCATTGTACCTTCTTCAGGCTAGCAGCGAACGAACTACCTACGATTGTGTACTTGGATATACTCGTTTACCTCCTGAACGAGCTAGGAGATAGGTGCGCTGGAATATAATGAGGCCAAAATCAGGCTATGACAGACGTTATTCTGGTTGTGCGCCCCATGGCGCCGGGTGGAATGTAAGGGGCACGCATAGGTGTGGCTTAAAGCCGCATGGGCTGAGGTATCATTGATAGCGCACCTTTTATACGCCTGGTCACAGTTTTGCGTCTTACGGGACTGCATAGTTATAAGTGACACGGACCCCCTACACCCCCATCTCGACAGTTTTCGGATGGCATGGCTTTCCTTTATTATCTAAAGTTAAAATGAACACGTAGGCAGAGGTTCCATTGGCAGTGCACCTTATATACGCTTAGCCCCAGCCTTGCGTCTTACAACAAAGGTAAAAGGCTTATCGTAATTGCGGAAAGGTAACGAATGGCAGGTCAGTTGTGCTTATGTAACTTTAAAGGCTGTTGCACTAATATAAAAGTAATTGTTTTAATGGAGGACAAGAAAAAAACTACTTGTGATCAGTTCGTCTACTATGCAAACAACCTAGATATGTCATTATATATAATCCTAAGCCTAACCTTAAAACTTATCCTAGGTCTAACACTTATCCTAACCTTGATTACAGCACTAAAACTTACTCTCACCGTGACCTTAACCCTTACCATTAGATGCACACCTACGGCTAAGTGTACATGAGGTTTTTATAACCTTGTGTGCTCCTGTGTCATCACTGGTTATGTCCCCCAGTTGCATTTTAGGAAGAGAAGGCAGAAAAGGATAGCAGATAATATTTTACTGTCACTATTTCTGCTCGTACATAACCATTATCTTCTGCGTGTCCGGCAGCTTTGTCTTCTTTGTCCATCAGCAGCATGTGTTCTGTTGTCAGCCTCATTTCTGGAGTAGTCTCTTGTCTGGAGCAACAGAGTCCTGTGTCTCCAGCAGCAGAATCTCGGGTCGTCGGTAGCGCGTCTCGGCAACATAATTTCGTGTTCAATGTGTAGAGTTTCGTTCTGCTCGCAGCATCGCCATTAAACGGCCAGCCAACTTTGAAACCTCTTTGCCCCCCTGCCATTGGTCATCGTGCGCCGACGCCAGTGTGACATGGTGCGCGCGTGCTTGGTCTTTGGCCAGGCGTTATCTTAGCATGACAGAAACTCGGCCGGCGGCGGTCTCGCGTGCACGTATCTTATCTGCGTCCTCGGTTGTTGTCCGACTTTCATGGTCGCTTTATTTGCCCTATCTACCTGCACCCTCTGTTTTATTGTCCACAGGACGGCCCGAGTTATGACTCGTGTGCTGTGCCGTCCTAATAAGGTGCACTGCCAATGATACCAATGACGCCACTTACCAGCCATCTGCACCCGATCCCGCCTCCGGTCTTTTTGAGGTTGTCTTGACACCAGACGCAGGTGGGTTAGGAACGAGAGAGTGCTATAGATGCAAGAAAAATCTACAATCGCTGAAAACTCACTCATGAACAACTTATCGCACATGTCTACAAGCTGACGCACGCAGTAGAAATCGCTGAAAGCGACGGTCGACCGATATGTCGTTGGAACGGACTGAACATACCTAGGAGGCGTTGATCAGGTTATTCGCAGGTGGGCTCGACTATTAGACAATCAGGACTGGACATGTGGGACTCCAGTGTTCGGCAGGTGGTCCCGTGCCGAAGGGGGACTGACCTAGACGACAGATGGATGCGCGGTGACTGTTTCACGTGCGAAACAAAAACTGTGCTACATAAAAAAGTTCCTAAGCAAAACCCTTAACGTTTCTTTGTGAAAGCTTGACACTTTATACTCAAAGCTGTACTTCGCTCCTTTTGATTCTGGCAAATGCGTCTTCAGCTGCAGTTCTGTCGCGCCAGGTTCTGCAAAACCGTTTCGGACTAGATAGAAGGCGGCCCAAGATATCTTGGTGAAATGTGTCTAATTTGCTTCATACACATTTTTAGACTTTTCTTTAGTTAAGCCTCGTGCGTGTGGATGTGAGGATCGGCTCGTGCAAGGCACACGAAGATGAGGTAGGTTGCTTCATCAATCAGTTTACATTGACCACACAGTCAAATGAAATGGGATCATTTTATAAAAGCTAACGAATGCGCAATGAAAGGTAACACTAGACGTGCCTATTGACAGACCAGTGGGACCTTTTTCCTAAGACTGTCTAACTGTTACATCACCATTTCCGGCAAAGGTAACGGAGCGTGTAATTGTCAATTTTTGCTAATCAGCCAGTCATAGGCGACTTCTGATCCAAATTCATGAACAAAAGTCAGTACTCTCTAACCTAAAACGGCTAGACAAGTAGGCGGTGGTTAAATGGTTCAATGTTCGATCAACAGACCGCGGGTTAGAAGCCCGGATAGTGTGTCACTTAGGGTCGGGTGTGGCATCCTGATGACGGAAATGTTCATCTGCCTAATTTACCAGTCCCTGTGCGGCTGCCCGGAGGACTCATGAACGAGTCCCCATACAGTAGTCGCCAAAGACCGTGCATCTTTCATGCTGAAATTTGACTTGATACTTCACCATAAATTTAGTCACCTTAATTTGCTTCATTAAGTGGATTATATTCTGCAAAAGCATTTTAGTTAGGAAAATCACCATTTTATTTGGTTGTATTATGAGAAATGGGTATTCACTTTAGTGAAATTAGGAGCAGTCTCATATTGGAGAAATTTCGTATGAAATTACGTAAGACAGAACCGAACTTCTTATTAATGCTGATTATACTACGGAGGAACTCCAAAATAAGTAAAATAGGTATGGAAGATATCCCTTCCAAAACTGGAAAATTTTGTCCGAAATTGTTTAGATTCAAGTGAAGCCAAGTTTAAGGAATAGCATTCATTTTCAGAATCATGGAACGACTTATGTTATCAAAACTAGTTTTGTTAATCTGTAAAACGTTTTGGCACAAAATTCAGTTACAAAAAGTTTCATTGCATTTTGTTTAAACCGCATCGCTCACCTTGGCGAAGTATCAAAGTGTCTGCATCTACTACCGCAAGTGTAATTTATCAATGTAAAAGTCTACTTTTTTGTAAACTTTAACATCCACTTATGCGTACGTTAGAAACGGATGCGACAGAAGGTTAAGAATTATTTCAAAAAATAGACACATACAAAGTGCCACTGTTTTTGCATTCGGAAGCTTATACCAGACCTTGGAAGTAACCAACTATGGTGGAACACAATCCGTTATGAAGCAAAAAATACTTTCTCTCATTTTCAGTCAACTTGAATCGCTTATCTTCAGGTAGATTAAAAAAATTGAAAAAGTTTCCAATTTCATTGTCACCTAACCTTCGAAAAACTTAATATAAGCAGAAATTCTTCAGCTGAATATCAAATAAAATCCCTTTTTAAATAGATAACCGATTCTGGAAAGTTTTTTTATTAACCTTGGGAATAAAAATATTCGAGTTATCTAGCGGACGTTCAGTATCTTCGACAATATGGTTTGCTGTTTTGATGAAATACTAAATATGCTCCACATGGCTATCTTTATAAGAGCTAATATCCAAAAAATTAGTTTTTCAGTAAATGCTCTTTTTATATACAGTAGGTGATATATCTGATGAAAGATTGAGGATTGGGGGATTAAACAAAAATTTGAGGTCGTTTATTAAGTTCGTTGGGTTGGCTTGAGGCGCAAAATGCTGCTTGCTAAAATTGAATTTAATTCAGGTCAGTATAGTTGCAGAAAATATATACGGAAACGGGCGAAATCCAACCTTTGTTGATTTTCAAGGAATTTACTATGCTATTAAGCGCTGCGGAGAAAAGATTCACATTGAAGTATAAAAAACATTAACAAAGAGTAGAAAATGTTTACTTATATTTATTCACTACAGCGAAAATTTTATTTTTTGCCCATGAAATTGAGGTTTGTGTCGTTATGGGATACAGGACTAGAGACGAGAAAAGGTTGATAAATCTATTTCACAAATGTTTGCTCTACAAATGTGTTACGTTTTGTACCCTAAAGATAAGTAATAAACTTACAAGACGCAAAAATGTGTTTTTCTACGCGTAAATTAGTAGACCTATTTGACTTAAGATGGACTACTTCGAAATTTCGTATGTTTTCTAATTAACCTCGAAAAATAAGTCCATCGAAATGTTGGCAAAATATAGACGGAACTCAATAAATATCAAAACTCCAAACGGAAGAAGTAGACGATTACCATTTTGAAGAATATTGGCGGATATTTTGGGTCACTCTGTTGTGCAATTAACATCAAAGAACGGTGCCCTGAAGTGAAAACACTCATTGAAAACTACTCTGGTTTACATAGAAATGTAAGTCATTCCCTTTCCAGCAGAGTTTTTTCCTCTAAGTTTTAAAGAAGTCACAAAATTGTTCAAAATGTCCCATTTCGATGTTGACTTTATCTTCGAAAAGGTGTTGTACACAGATATTCGACTTCGAGATATCTAACTAAAGCACTTTTTGAGGAGGTTATTTGTTCTGAAAAGTTTTTTACTTAATCTAAGTCGTATTCATTCTTGCCTTTTGTTGTGGAAATTAATTACATTTGGGAATGAGTTGCCATGTTTGGGCGATCCTAAAGTCATGACCCACGCAGGCAGCTATCAAAGGAGGAATGTTTAAGAATTCATTATTGAGGTAAATGCTTTAATATGTTTCTTATTTCAAATTTTTTGGTAAAAAGGTTAAACAAAATCGGTATTTATGGACAAGCAAAGCAAAATTGTGAAATTCGTAAAGTGATGCACATAATTATCAAAGCAGTTTGCTCCTTGTCGTACTCGAACTCTCGAAATAATTTTTTTTAAAGGTGACAAACGGAAATTTCTTTCAACATAGACATAATGGTATGAATTTGATTGCAGGTAAAACTGTAATTTAACTTTTTAGTAAACAGCCAACCTATCCGTTTGTGGCAGTTAATATATTATTATTCCGCTCAACAGCTGGGACGTGATTTCCATAGAAAATCTTTTGCAATTGTCAATAGAAATTGATACAAAGCACGCAAGCCTCTTTTCATGCATTTAAAATGGAAATTAGTCCGAAAATTCAAAATTTGGAAATGAATGTACCTAAGGTGACTAGATCCATGTCTGACACATTTAGTGTATGTTCAAATGTTATTCGAAAACATAAAGTTTATAAAGATTTTGTGCTGGTACTTATCCTGTATTACCTTGCAATCCTGTTCCATGCCCTTGCCTTAAACACACTTGTAGTTCACACTGGACCAGTAAATGGTCAGATTGCCATTTCTTGGGTTTGCAGATTTTTGTAAAAATAACATTTTTCGATGCTAGTTTATAGTAATTTCTCAACCAAACTCTGACTTGTTTTTACTTATAGTTCAAACTTTACTGTTATGATAGTATAGGGGCATGCCGCGTGTGCTAACTTCCCGCAAAATGACTTTCATTACGTTTTCCAACTTATTTCACGAGATAGTGCACTCACTGTATACATCATATTTTAAATGTAAAGGTACGTAATTGTGTACACACCGATATGCGAGTAATGATCAATCTTTTACAAATTTATGCGAAATGCAAAGGCTTTAGAACATACTGTAGTTTCCCATAACTGAAGATTAAATCAATAGTCCGCAGGTTTTTTAACCTTGGTTGGTGTGCCACCCGGGGTCGGGTATGACAACCTGATTACGACAATTTTCATCTGTTTAATTTACCAGCCCCTGTGCGGCTGCTGTCGGGAATCGAGAGTGAGCCCCTGAGTAGAACGGTAGGAGTGAGTTCTGTTAGCAAGCATCAACGAATGTCACTTCTGACATACCAACCCTCATCAGTAGTTCATATCCAGTCCCATATTTTACCATACCCGAGCATGCGAGCTGGTGATTTGATGTCCACTGCTCGAATGATTGGGCCCTAGGCTCGGTGTCTGTTAAGATCTGGATTATAAGCAAGGGTAATCCCCCATGGGGTTATGGGATACACTTATCCCATTGTGTCTTCGAGCTCACAAGCCACCCTAGCAGCCGCTCCACTACAACTGATCCTGTGGACAGAAGGGCTTTACGAAGAATGACCAATTCTGGCTTACTAGCCGTCATCAGCCGGCCATACCCACCATCAGTAGTGGCGATGTCCGGGCCTCGAACCAAGAAATGTCTGAAACCCCTAAGCACTGAGTTGCGGGCTCGTTTCCATCTTGGTTTCGGCCGACTATATTAGCATAAGCGTTCACCGATCAGTTAGGTACCTCACTCATCTTCTACTTACGTGAAGCTCACTCCTAGCAACCAAAAACGTGGCTATGAGTATAAGCAAAAAATATTATCGGTAAAGACAAGGATGACTGTAATGACCATTTTATGGCATAGGTGCCATTATGAGCCAGCCATACCAAGGCCCAGACGCAACGCAAGTCTACCACGCTGCTTAAGAACACACGGCAGTGCTCGTGGGAATCAACGGTCGAACGTTATGGTCAGAAGTTGATAAGGAACCAGGAATTAACTAAAATAATGATCATATTTTTATTTTCGAAAGCAAAACACGGAGTTCGCCAACAAATATTCCTCGCGAAGGTGACACTCGAACATCAGCGCTATTGGCTCCGGTCCCTTAATACATTCAAATGCATGACGGTCAGATAGCGTCGGAGTGTCCTGTACGAGTTCAGGTAATGCAACTTGAATTTTGTGTTCTGAAGTGATTTTAGTCATGATAGGATGCGGGCTTTTTAACGAGATTCGTTCTGACAATTAGCAAAACGTATGTAAGGAAAAAAATTGGCTACTTAAGTATTATGCTATTTTTTCAACTATTTTAACTGCCTTTGTAAATTAAAATATCTTATGGAAAACATGCACAATTAATTATTCATTGTACTTGTTTGATAGAAAATAATGCCTCCTTTCAATATTATATTCACAGAAAAGGTAGCTTTTGGTTTTAAAAAAGTTGATAGTCTGAGCTTTTTTACAATTCTGTGGTGTTTACTCATAAAATATCGTTTCCGCCAATTTAATAATGCTGCCTATACTGTATGAAGCATTTTGTATGTCCATTTCAATTTTTTATAACATTCAAGTGACCTATTTTTAAACTGCAGGCGAAAACGTACTTTTTCTTAAACAGGATGAACACAGTGCGCAGCTTTTAAACCGTGAATTCGAGTGTAGCATTCACAAAGCTAGAAAATTATTCGGCAATTGAGCAACTTATTTAAAACCGAAAGATACCCTTTAGTTAAGTATAAAATGAAAAAAAGACGCAATTTTCTATCAAATATGTACAAGAAATAATTTATTTTTAAATTTGTTCCATTCAATAATATTTTTAAATTTATAAAGGCAGTCAAAAATAAATGATAAAAAGGCATGCTACTTATTTAGCCAGTTTTCACAACAGGACCGTTTTGATAGTGGTGACATCAAAGCTCTTTTAAAAGTCCGCATCCTATTCTGACAGAAATGACGTCAGAATAGACTGCATGATAATCATTTTTTGAACTTATGTCAATATCAATTAGCGAAAAAGTATCAATTTTTCGCATATTTCAACTTTTTGTGTGATCTTGGGCGACTACTGTACGTCTGTGTGACGTTTATTAGGACATAAACAAACTGCTAGGTATGCCCGCGAAAATACGGCTTCCAAAGGCAGTCCCCCCGATAGTGCCACGAACGCACGAACAGGAGATTTATTCGCTTCACGTTTTGTGGATTCTCACTCGTCGTGATTAGGTTCAATTCAGTCAGATGTTTGACTGGAGGGCATCAGGCTCTTCTGCGCCAAAGTACTTTGCACAAACTGACTCTGGTGTTCGCTGTCAGGCCCTGCCTCTGATGGTGATTGTTTTGATTCCAGCAGCACAATCTGAATTTCAGCTACTAGTCGAAGCGCCCTGAGCCTGGCGTATGATAACACAGGGTGTGCCCGGGTTGGGAATTGCAACCCTTGAATCTGCCAACCACACCTACCGACTGTGAATAATCTTGCAAAATATTAATCAAAGTCCTTAAAAATCATCAACATTCAAGCAGGCTTGCCTAAACAATGCTTGTAATATTAAGCAAGCAGACTTTTGAATTTTAGCCGACATTTTTTCTTCCCTCCATTTTCATTCAAATTCCTTATGTATATTTTTTATTATTAGGCATTACTGGCAAACATGAGGACATACACGAAAGCTATTTCTGCCTTATTAGGCGTTATCAGGTGCAGTTACCTCACTCCAATGTAGCCGCGGAAATTTCCGCCACAATCAAATTTCGAACCCGCGTCATTCCGGTTAGGGGCGAACGCCCAATCCAACGCAGCCACCCATGACAGCTGAAAAGGTGTCAAATACCACGGCAGCTGTATTCTGCATATGCTCGGTGTATACCGCGATGGCCTCCTCCTGACATGATCCAAACACTTTCATCAGCAGGACATCCAACTTACATATTCCCTTCACCCTCCTCCCTCACAGGCGACAGTTTTCTCCTTAAAATCCCACAAATGGCATTCAAAACTAAACTTATGAATGATGCCTACGGAGTTTTTTTACTGTCTGCCCCCTACCGCAGTTCCATTACTGGCAACGCCACATGTTCTTCATCATAGCTATGTACAAAGAGGGAGTTCAAAGGTATTTACCTATATTTCCCTAATACTAAAACTAATATATGTACATGTAATATATGTATGTGTATATATATATATGTGTATATATATATATATATATATATATATATTCACTCAGGAATGTGCGAACACCGATCGAATAGACTTCCGAACTAAACAAAGTTCGTGTGGTGGTCAGAGGTCCCCAACGGGTGACCGCCTGCCAGGCCGATTCCGGCCAAGTCATAATAGCAGTAAGTGGGGTATGACAGCATCTGGGGGTAACTTGATACAGAACTGTTTCGGGCTTATTAGCCTTCATAAGCACTTCATCGAACCGCAGTTCATCAGCGCCTCGCCACCTGCCATTTGCTGTCACTGCTGATCGGGTATATATTCACTCAGGAATGTGCAAACACCGATCGAATAGACTTCCGAACTAAACCACATGAACTTTGTTTAGTTCGGAAGTCTATTCGATCGGTGTTTGCCGATAGAAGCAAATATGCGAGTCCCCGGGCATAAATGAGAAGAAAGAACGATCTCGGGAACCATAATTGTAATGTCCTGGCGTTTCAAAAACAGACAAGTTTCCGTCGTCGGAGGTAAGTGTTGTACCGCGCCTCACAGTACTTATAGGTAGGCGACAAACAGAGTTCATGGGGGTTGTTAGTTTTGCGGGAGGCGGGGAGAGGGGGAGGTGGTCTGTAGCAGTTCGGGCCCAGGGCGGTTAGTGACAGGTAATAGCCGCCCTTCGGGTGTTTGTTCTTAGTCCGTTTGCAGCTGCACTCTGTCCAGCAGTCAGTGCATGGTACATGGGTGCAGGGGGCAGGGGGGCTAATCAATTCGTACTACTGCCTGCGGGTGACGGAGGTGACTTTGGGGTCCGTCCGTCCGTCCGGTGTTTTTCTTCGTGCGGTGGAGCTGTTAGCCGCCCCCGCATTGTTCTCAGCTGTTGCCCCAGGTTGGTGTTCTTGTTCCGACGTGTACAGTATCCTTCCCGACCTTAGCTGTCGCCCTAGGCTGAGACTCTCTCCTGCGCCAACGTGTTCGTCTGGTTTCGCCTTTTCAGATTGAGTAGATGAACTGGCTACGACTAGGCCGGCCTTTTCGTCAGGTCCGGGTGCTGGTGCGGCTCTGAGTGTGTCCACCGCAGCCTGATTAATGTTGGACCCGTGCTCACGTTTGCGATTACGTTCGTTGAGCTGCGTTCGGAGGGCTTGGTAGGCTGTGGGGAGCGCCACACAACGGTTGATGGAGGTTATCCCCGTGTGCCAGGATTTGATTGTTTCTCTGACCACGCGGTCATTCCCTCGGCCCAGAATTTCTGCATTTTGAAAGACGAACGTGTGTCCGTCGCCTGCACAATGTTCTGCCACCAAAGAGTGTGGTTCCATCCTATTCACTGCCCTTCTGTGCTCGGCCATTCGGGTCTGCAACCGTTTGCCTGTCTCTCCAACGTAGTCGGCTGCACAGGAGTTACATTTTTTTCGGTAGATGACGTTGGCGGTTTCGTCTCGGGGCAGGGGTGCCTTAGGTCTCATGACCAGTTGTCGTATCGTTGATTCTGGTCGGTGGGCGATGCCGATCCCCAGTGGCTTTAAGAGGCGAGAGACCGCTTCCGAGACGCCGTCGATGTACGGCAGCGCGCGCCATAGTCTTGGCTGTTCGGTCGCCGGAACCCGGTTTGCTTGGGACTGCCTGCTGCGTTCGATAAAATTTCGAGGGTAACCGTTCGACAGGAAGAGGCGCTGGAGGTATTGTAGTTCTAGCTTTCGGTCGTGCGGCTCGCTACAGTGTGTTTCTGCCTGTTTGTATAAAGTCTTCACACAACTGCGTTTGTGGCATGCCGGGTGCTTACTATGATAGCTCAGGATTTGTCGCGTGTTGGTGGCCTTCCTATACACCGTCGTTTTGAGGTACCCGTTGGGTTCTCGATGGACAAGAACATCTAGGAACGGTAGTTGGCTGTCTGCTTCGGCCTCTATCGTGAACTGGATGTCGGGAAAAATCGAATTTAGAAGATCGTGGAATTCCTGGATCATTTCCCGCTCAATGATGACAAAGGTGTCGTCAACATATCGACTCCAGAACTTTGGCCTATAGGTTTGGAACACGAGATTCTCTAGTTTTTGGAGAACTGCCTCTGCGATGAAACCCGATAGTGGCGAGCCCATTGGCGTCCCCTTGATCTCGGGAACCATTGTTTTATCGTCCTGACGTTTAAAAAGTGACCACGCTTCCATTAAAAGGTGGTAATTGTACCGTGCTTCACAGTTTTTATAGGTTTTGGCAGTCATAGTCAATAAGGTTTAGCAAATACAGAGGAGGGGGGAAGGAGGAGGGGGTTAGACGGGATGTTCAATCATCGTGCCCTGTGAAGCGTAATAACCTCAGTCAAGGGGTCTCTCGTCAACTTCCAGTGTTCGCGTTTGTGAAGTCGTCATTGACCGAAGCTGTCTTTCCAGGCCGGCAATCCTTCTAATGCCCCTACGTCCATCCGGTTTCACACTTGCAGGCTGGCCGGATGAGCTGGCTGAGCTGATGATTGCCACTTCCGGTTGTGGCTCAACTATGGGTGTGTCCACCATCGACTCGCTAGCTGTCATTGCTCGAAGAATTCGCCCTAGGCCGGTAGTCCTATTTGCGCTCATGCGTCCATCCGGTTTCAGACCCGCCGACTGACCGGATGAACTGGCTGAGCTGATGATTGCCACTTCCGGTTGTGGCTCAGCTAAGTGTGTATCCATAATCGGCTCGCGAGTATGCAGATTTGGGTTCCATCTAGGGTCTAGTTTGGTTTTTTCTTCATTTAGATGTGTTCGAAGAGCTTGGTAGGCCGTGGGAAGTATAACACGACGGTTGATTGAGGTCGTCCCCGTGTGCCAGGCCTCGATTGTTTCCCTGACCACGCGGTCATTTCCTTGACACAGAATTTCGGCATTCATGAAGGAGAATTTGTTTACGAAATTCGCGCAGTGTTTCGCCACCACCAATCGATCGTCTATCCTGTTTACTGCCCTGTTTTGTTCTGCCATTCGCGTCTGCAGTCGTTTCCCCGTCTCTCCAACATAGTCGGCCGCACACGAATCGCATTTGATCCGGTAAACGACGTTGGTGGTTTCACTTTGGGCGGGGGTCCTTCGGGCCCATAACCAGATGTCTTATTGTCGCCTCTGGTCCGTGGGCGATGCCGACACCCATGAGTTTCAGTAGACGGGAGACTGCCTCTGACACTCCATCAATGTAAGGCAGCCCACGCCATGCTGTTAGTTGATCGGCTGCTGGACTTCGGTTCGGTCGAGACTGTCTGCCACGTTCGATAAAGTTTCGGGAGTAACTGTTGGCCATGAAAAGGCGCTGGAGGTATTGCATTTAAGATTTCCGGTCATGTGGCTCGCTGGAGTGTGTTTCTGCCCGTTAGTACAGCGCTCACACACAACTGCGTTTGTGGCCTGCTGGGTGCTTGCTGTGGTAACTCAGGATTTGGCACGTATTGGTGGCCTTCCTATACACCGTCGTTCTGAGATTCCCATTTGGTTTTCGATGCACAAATACGCCGTTAACTGAATGTCAGGAAACACAGAGTTTAGGAGATTGTGGAATTTCCGGACCGTGTTCCGCTCAAGGATGACGAAGATATCGTCAGCATACCGAGTCCAACACTTTGGCTTACAGGTTGCGAACACGAGAGTTTATAATTTTTGAAGCACTGCCTCTGCGGTGAAACCTGAGAGTTGCAATCCCATTAGCGTCCTCTTGATCTGTTCGTATGTCACCCCCTCGAAGGTGAAGAACGTCTTCAGGCAGATTTCTAGGAGTTGAAGGAGATGTCTCCGTTTTACCGTCTCGCTCGCCTCGTCGTATTGGCTCTCCAGCAGTTCGCGGACCGTGTCGACGGCCAGGTCTTGTGGGATCGAAGTAAAAATATTTTTGCTCAGTTACATCTACTGGCTCGGGTCAGTTGGCACCACCAATAAGCCGTTGTATAAGATTAATAATTACATATTTTATTTTATGCCTTTTAGGCAATGAGTAGTCAGGTATGTTTAAGTTACGAACCAACCGGCGTCTGATATATTCTTGTGCGCAATTATGTAGACGAGCTTTTTTGACATATTTTGCTGTACCAATACATTTTTAGCTGCTGTGTGCCAATAGGAAGATCAAAGGCACTTGCCTATACCTCTCTTAATAAATCTTATCTGACCTGAAGCTGACCTTGAAATATTACAGCAATCGAAACTACCTCTGTGTGTTTAAGACTCCATTGTTGTCGACCGCGTATGCTGTATCTTTAAAACTACTTGCCAAACGTTTTAAAGCCTTCCTGTTACTCCCAATACAGTGTGTGCTGTCAGGCGGTGCCTCCATTATTTTTGGGATAGCTAACCGAACATCATCTAAGGCACTGTAGTCCAAGAAAGTGAATACGCCAAACATTCGACCGAAAAAGCATTGCAAAAGTCAATATTTAAATCCACAGATAGTCTTTTCCAAACTCGTCTGGCCAATCACCCCCAAAGCGATCTCTTTGTGACAACTACCATGCTCACATATTCTGGACAACGGCCCTACATGCCCGACTGTCAACTTCGTCCTCCCTTTTCTTCCCTACCCATGTACAGAATAGACTTATATACTTCGGTGCCACACCATGCATTAAGTCACGTTATTGCAAGTGACTGCCCGCCTCTGGGGCGGCAGCCAGTCCCAGAAGCCGATAACTGTGTCAACGCCCAACCATTTGTCGCTCGCGGCTGCTAGCACGTGCGCCTTTCTGGCCGACCCCAGTCCGTCTGTCCAATCCCCTTCGAGGTTGACTCATGCAAATATCGCTCTGTAGACGCTAGAAGGATTGTCACGCCCACACACACGCTTCATCGCAAACGGACGTGCACTCGTCCAACAGTCAACTTCCTCTTATCTATTCTCCACTCCCTTTACACTGTTAGGACCATTCCTTACAACCGGTCCGAGTAAACTCTCAGATCACGTAATCGGTCCACCCACAGACGAAGGGTGTGCGTGGTGTGTTTGCACCTCGAGGTTACACAAGCCAGCTAGGACAAAGGCGTGCGCGGACGGGCGCGCGTGATGACCAATCAAGCCTCTAGGCGCATAAGGTCACAATCTGATTCGTCGCATCTATAATTTTTCATATCATATAGTCCCCCTCGAGGGACACAATAATAGACATCCTTTCATTTACGACCTCGTTCGTTGTCCTCGTTATTGAACTGACAAGAAAAGAGCCTGGGTGGCACAAATATTAGCCGGGGAACCAATTAAAACATGTACAGTATGCAATATCTCTCCCACCTGCCATTTCCCTCCTTCCCACTTTCCCTACGGAACCGAGCCTGCAGATCTCAGTGGCAAGAGGTTTCCTATGCAAACTAAACCACTTTGATAGACATGTGTGTATCCAGACTGTCGAAAAGTCAATCATCGAGTTCTGTGAACCCCATCGCGGTGGACGGTGACCTAGCACGTGATTACGTTTCTGGTGTCGGTAACTTGAGCTGCACCACTCGCAGTCTCATCCCTTCATGCACCTGGTTCCGGGTTTTACTTCTAAGTTTTACCTGTGGTAGCCCTTTGCAAAACATTTTTATTTATTGACAACTCTGTCGTACTTTTGCTTATACACAAATTTTGATTAATTCTAGTCGTTACGCATTTACGTAACTTGTATTTATGTCACTTTTGGTTAAATTGGTGTTACCCGCTGT
>JAYGXS010001224.1:0-15184 GCA_036362985.1 Ligula intestinalis
CATTGCCACGTTGATGATATAAAGAAACGCCTGAAAAAGCAAATCACATTGTCGATAGTGAGTAATTTCTGAAGCCGAGTTCTGAAACAACTATTTCTTAGATTTATAAAAACCTTTTCATTGAAGGTAATTTCTAAGAATGTGCTTTAATTGGATGTTCGGCTGACGAAATTTTGTGCAAATAACATTTTTTCCAAGGTAATTTCACAATGAAAATAGATAGTTTTGACAATTTAATTAACTTACCTGAAGATAAACGCTACAGCTTGACTGCGGATGAAAGAACTTTATTTTCACTTCAATACGGATTATGTTTCGCATAAGTGAACTAAGTTCAGTTTCAGTTATAAGCTTGCAAATTTGAAAATAAAATACTGGCTATTTGCATTGCCATTTTTTAACTACTTATTATTCTTCTGTCTGTTTCGTTTCTGAGTAACGCAAAAGGGGGACGTATACTATACAGAAAACTATATTTCTACGCAGATTAATTTCAATAAGGCCTTCTTAAGCTTGTATTCGCGTTTACATATTCGACATTATGTTTATGTGCAAGGAAATTCGTACTTAACGTTTCTGTCACTGCTTTTTGTGCCAAAAAACATAATTCTTAAAATAAAATCACAAATTTTATTGCAAATAACTATGATTCCTTTAACTTGACTTCATTTAAATCTGAAGCGTAGCGTCATATCAAGTGCAACTGCACTCTCTTCATTCCTGCCTTCACAACTTACTGGATTCTCAGTGGTTTGCTGACTAAACTCCTGTGGATTGAACTTTAGCGAGAAAGTGAGGGAGACTTTGAATGATACAGCAGAAGAAGTTGCAGGCACTCTCTACCACAGCGTGCGTTGATCTAACTTACAATATAATTGGGCTTAATCACCTTTCTGGACAGCTGACTATAAGTTATCGAAGAAACCAGAAACCCCGTGTAAAAAGAAACGATGAATTTCGCTTAACCGACTACTCATTTTGTAATAATAAGCATATTATATTTTGAGAAGTCAATTTGGCAAACGCTGTGTTTTTAAGCAAAACATAATCAGGGCATACACTTACAAGGATAATTAAAACTGTACAGTAAGAAAGGGTTTATGAATGCGGTATGGTTAAAATTCAGGTCAGATACACAGAGGAATAATTGCTGCAATTAACACGAAGCGATTGACTGTCACAAGGGGGTGGGGGCAAAATGCAATCTACACCCGGCGTCGGAATCGGCCACTGTAGTACACGGTTTTCTCTTATTTAACAAGCAAGAGCACCAGAGGAAACAAAATAATTGATCCGTCACTTAACCACCACCTTATTTACGCGACACAGACAAAGCTCAGAACTTTGTAGGGAAGAACAGGTAGCACTTAAACGCCTGAAAACAGATGAAGTTATCGTTATCTTGATGGTTGATAAATGTCATTCCGCCAAATGACCAATGCCAAAGAGCCAGACATCAGCCAACGAAACTACGGCTCTTTTTTTGGTCTTCCTAATTTGTGCGTGTCGTATGTACCATTCTGACCCACTGTATCCTCTCGTAGCATCCGCCTACCTTAAGAGCTATAAATACCCATCTTATCCTTCGATGTCGGTTCATTCTCCACTTACATTCGGCAACATCAAATGATAGAATTTGTGGAAAAAATACTGCTCTAACGCAAAAGTGAATGGATTAAATGCACTTATAATCCGACCAAACATCTACTTGAACGGTATTGACTGTCATCGAGAACGCTGCCCTTAAGTGTCCTTAGAAAGCCAATGTCAAATGAGCCGAAGAAAGTATCATTTAAATTAACCAACTCATGGCTAGCTAACTCACGATACTCATCCGGTGTCCTTGGCCACTATCCTTCCTCTTAACGCATCACCGGCGCGCAAATGACAGTTATTAAGCGTGTTGTCACTTTCAACTCAATTGGTGCCCAACACGGTTCGTTGCTGCCTTCAACTTATTTTAGATAAGAGGGTAATATTTTGCTTACTCCTGCAGCACAGAAAAATCGTAAAAATGTTTGTTATACGAAATATTTTTTAAAACTAACTATACCTTTTCTTTAAGTATACAAATATCCAGATGAGGAAATTTTCTACCAAAAACGTACAAGATAATTATTTTTCGTCTACGTTCTCTATAAAGTATATTGGAATTTAAAAATGTAGTTAAAACCAACGATACAAATGCATATCACTTAAGAAGCCACTTATAACAGTTCATACGTTTTATTTTCCGTAAAAAAACAGCTGGTTGAAAAACCGGTTTCTTATCACGGCTGAAATGGACTCAAAATACAGGATTATCTATATTGCAACAATGCCCTATGCAAATCAATAAGAGAGTATAAATATTCCGCATATATCGGCATTTAAAAAAAATTAGGCTTTACTGTCTTGTTAGTGGATATAGATAACCGAGATAGTCAATGAAGCCTAAAATGGCCACTTGTGGTCGTAACGCACACTTTTATTAATATTCACGATCAAAACCAGCAATGGGTGCCGCTGTTTGCTGCAGATGGTTGTGTCAGTCTTTCACTGAGAGTATACAGGTAAGAAACAAATCAATGCCAAATCAGACTGTGTATGGTTCATCAAAGGGAACGTAGGTAAATGCTTTTGAACTCCCTATTGGTACAGAGCACCTATGAAATTCATTGGTTTAGCAGAGTATTACAAGGGAGTAGCGCTGTCAGAAAACGCAACTCAGCAAAATGTGCTGACAGCGAAAATATCCCTGACATTGTTTAGATATTTTATAGGTTTTAATATCACTTGAAAAATATATAAGGAACAATATTGCGCTCATTTGGGAAAAGTATATGCAATACACGATTACATGCTGCTAGGAATGATTTAAGCAAGTCAAAAAGAGCCTATCGTGGTTAACCGCAATATCCAAAGGGTCACACGAGGAGAAGTTCGCACAGGCCAAGAGAACATCACAGAGTTTGGGAGATGTGCCTATCGTACATTATTGCTGCCTACTGAGCATAAAGACCAGGTGACGAAACGAAGGGGCCAGCCATATTCCTCAAAAGGTCGTTATGAACAGCCAGAAGGAAGAACTTTACAGTGTCGTGTAGCTTAGGAACAGAAAGTTCGGTGGAGGCGATAGTCGTATTTTAAATAACAATAAATGCCTACTAGTAAATAAGTCGAAACAAATACTACTTAAAACGCTACTGTTAGAGTTCAGTTTATTGAGGAATGTAGGCCATGCAATCTCAGACCCGACTGAAAAAACTATGCCAAACTTTTACAACATAAAAGATGTTACTATGAAATTGTGAGAAGCATATATACAGATAAACCTTTATCTCGCATAAGTAAATACACGACCAGCAATCTTATTGATTTTTTTGTTTAAAAGTTATGTCTTGATTAACGAGTTGAAGCTTATGTCCAATTATGCAGGACATCTTCAAATTATATTCAATTTAAGCAATTTTAAGTTGTGTTAATAAGTGAAATATATAACCAATTCCACCAACATTGACTTCTGCCGCTCAGGCACCCGATGCCTCTTCATCGAATTTCGAATTTAAAGAAACGAAATATTTGGGGCTACTGAACGTGTAAAATTACTTTCCAATTGAAACTAAAAAGAACAAGGACTTATCAAGACAGCGCTTCCCCTAAATATTCGCCCTCTATGTTTAAGGAAGCGAAGAGGTAAGTTTGTTTTAGAAAACAGAATAACAGATTGTAATGTTCAAGGACTGCGGTTGAAGGACACAACACACTTGACACTTATAGTTAACTCACAGCCTCGCAAAAAGACTGCGTTCGAAAATGTCCAGGCTGGAAAACGTCATACGCAGTGGGCAGCACGTTAATGAAACACTTTCCCTTGCTGTGGTGTGGAGGTGACATTTACTTAATATACGTACGCTTGGATAATAATATTTGCCCCATCTTTACCTTTTAAAGTGTGGATCACAAGATTTTTATGCAAACATAATGCTCTTTAAACGGCTGACGTACGGCTTTTTTTTATAAAAATGTTTTTATCTGTGTATAATTATCATATGTCACGTCATCAAGCAAACAATAGCGTTTTTTTGGCGTAGGCACTCGTGGCCCAATGGCTTGCATGTACCCAATTCAAATTGTCAATTTTTCTGGAGTATCTTTGGAAGGGGAGCAGTGGTAGCACTTGAGAACCACCCCTCTCCTTGAAAACTCTGCATCGCCCTCAAAAAGCAAAACTTTATTTGCAACACACGATCTTTGGTACATTGAAGTCTACACAAGTGTTTACTGCATTTGTATCGTCTATTTTTATGCAGGCATTTTGCCAGGCCGAAACAAAAAGAATGTACATAAACGGAAGGGAGACAATGCGCGGGTTTTATGCTTTGTTTTAAAGTAGGCGGCCGCGACGTCGACTTTAAACTGTCTTATTTAAACTGTATTTACTGTCGGTTACTTTGCCTTGGTGTGGCCCATATAGAAATACACTCACACCCTTACAGCACCTCCACGAAGGAGAATAAAATTCCTTGAAAAAACAAAAGTGCAAAGCTCTGTGCAATATACTGCACGTGTAGCCATGATCCGTTCAGAAGCCTGCACCGTCTCTGTATTCCTTCTTCAGCTGATGTGGGCCTTTTCCCAGCCCGAAACGGAGGAAATGTGCATATACGGAGGGACGACAATAAACAGGTTCTACGCCAGCTGCACTTGTTTCCCCAAGCTGATGATGGGTGACTGCTTTACAAAATGCCAACCCACACAGTGTGATGTTGGTTCGCTTGAACACACAAAGGTAAGAGTGGCAATGTTATATTTCAGTCTAGCATTTGTATTACGATGTTTTCATGTTATGCTTCGTTGTCTGCTACTCAAATGCCTTATGAAGGGGTTCTGTGTCGAACAATATACTGCTAAGCGGATAAAGTGACAGTATCTGAATATGAATTCACTTGTTATGGCCTGAACCGCAAGTTAGAACGTTGATTTTACACACAATTTGGGAATAGTAGTGTTCGCCTCACCATTTTTCTTTTAAATTGTTTTCCACATAAGCCAATTGCCTACAAAAGTAAGAATAACGCTGAATGTTTATGACTTTTTCGTATAAATACAACTTCCTGAGAATGAATGAATGTAACACAAAAACGATGGCTTATGTTTCATCCTTGTCTTCACTCGCAGAATATGAGCTTCATTTGTAACCAATCGAAAGTGACCCCATACAAAATTAAAGCCAAATGCAGCATAAGTAAGCATCAGTAACATATATTTTGTATACCTTTCATCAATTTATTTTGCTACCGTACATATTCGTCCAGTTCAATTGAAATAATTGAGTAGGTAAATGTTAGGCAGATAATGCAAAATTGTTATGCTTGACAAATCTTCAAAACATGTTATTGCTGCTAATAATATAATTTGATGTAACGCGTATGTGATGTGATGCGTATGCAGAATATTTTTGAGGTTATGTGTGTAAAACTTGTTGAAAAAAGCTCTTCATTTCCCTAATATTTTATTTTCTACGATTCCGAAATTATTTTTTTGCATTGTCTGTGCTGCTTGTTCACTCTCATTTAAATTTTGAAACAACAGTTTTTGCATAAATGTCACATTCCTATCCACTTATCCCGAATTTAGAAATTCCGAATGTGAAAATTTTATCACGGTTGCTAACTTATTCATGGCTTTTATTTTTATGAAGGTAGAATTTCTCAAGCTTTTTATTCCTTTAAAAACCCACTCCATTTTGGCTACCGGTCTACTAATTATTTATGCATCTGTCATAATATATTTTTTTGAATGGCCTGTAATTGCTGATTTGTGAAATTCAAATCCGTCGTTACTACCGACTTGCCATAAACAGAATAAGGACATGCAGACGGAAGTTGTGCTACCCACATTATAACTTTACTGATGTTATGTGAATGCGATTATTAATTCCACGCTAAGGAATACCACTCCCATAATAGCATATTGATGTCGAATCGCGATTGTTTCGTCGGTCACCGTCGCCTTCAGCAAATTCAAACTGGGCCTAATTTCTACCCACTCTCATTTCCCGGACGGTAGCGTCAACTAACACGTAGACTTTTTGTACAAGCAATATATGGTTGGTTAGAAAAAGCATTAATATTAACTGTGTACTGCAATATGATAGGTCAGCAAAGCATACACAAATTTTAAGTGCTCATATATATAATGTTTACAAATACGACCGCTAGGCCTCTGCATGCTGAGTGCACGTTTATCATGATGAAGGTATAATGAACCAAGGAAAGGACATTCATTTTTAAATCAAATAAATATTATGGCCGTCAAATCCTGCATCATGCGAATTTTTCGAAAATGTTGAAAAGCACTCATAAAGCGGCATTATATAATGTTTGAAAATATCGAAGTGCAAATTAACAACCCAAGGCAAATGTCTTACTGCAATAAATAAAAGAAGTACTAATTATGTGTTAAGAAACATAGAACTTTCCCAGCAATCCTCACGTTGCTTACACGAAAAAAGCTATTAATCATCACAATAAACGTAAATGTTTCATGAACTGCAATAAAATACTACATAGCTTTCTTAATAATAAGAAAAACCTTTCCTTAATTAAAAAAGGCTAGACATATTGTTGTAATATAATTTAAATAACTCACAGACTGACCTATGAATGCCGATACATTTTCCCTCGCATCCAGCGTATTAATATTTTCGATTGCTAAATCACCATTTATCACGGCATTTTTATCATAATCATACAAAATAAGATATCGATGTATATAAATTACCCTATGACTGCTTATAAGCCAAAAATGAACCTGCTCGACTTCCTTATTTGCCCCAGATGGCAGCCTAAAATTAGACTTTTCACAAAAGGGACAAATTCGGCGAGCTTCAACAGCAAACACAAGCCAGTGGAGGACGTACTGGGTGATTTCTGCTCGGCAGACGTCAAGCGTGGTCTTACATGAGTAAGGTTGTGCTTGGGTGTTCTAGACGTTGGACACATGAAGCTTTGCCAAAATGCGTTTCGACTTGAGCTAGTCACGACAACTTTTCGTAAGGACGCTTTCAGTGGAGTTTTTAGATACGAAGCTGAACCATGCGCTGCTGCAGTGCCTGACATGTTGGGCGATCAATTGAATCTGGTGCAGATGTGGAGAAAGCAACTACATAGGAGAAACCGGATGAGACTACTCGCACGCAGGTGACCGAAATCCGGCGGCAGGAAAGAGACAGGACGTTAACTTTCAGATTGTGTAGTGGACCAAGCAACAACTTAACGTTTCAGGAATAGGAAATTCTCAGATGGGCTGGCAACTGCATGCGCCATGACCTGCTTGGGTTTCGGTCCTCTGGTTTGCAGTTGATTTAAACACGCTCTGAAATTGCGTCTCCATATTAAATGCCAATCCATTGTTTAGACAGATCAAATAGAAATGCCATCGGCCAAGGATCCATCATTAACGAGCCATATTGCTGCATCATGAGCACGTCAAATTAATGACCGGGACTCAGACTAGTGAGTTAATCATCGCATCGTACATATGACCAACGGCGACCACAGCGAGACCTGTTAACTTAGTAGGCATATACTAGCATAAAACCCTTGTCTTCTAATATCTGCACTCCTGGGACCCTCATCACCTTTATATGAGACCCTTTTTGATAATGGACTCAAAAAACAATGCGAAGCTTGATGCCAATTAATGCCCCTACAAATTTATAGAATCTCCTTCTTCTTTTGACTCCACATATAGTTAAATTTTTAGAAGATGTTCGTGCAGCATGTCTGCAAGAAACTGATGTCGAAACCTGTGCTTACTTTATGTTTACTGTTGGCCTTTCGCAGTCACATTGCATCAGTTACATGATATATCATCTTACAAGGTAAAATGCCGTGTGAACTCTGGGTCATTTGGTTCGTCTCCTAGTCCGTATTAATGTTTTAAATTTACGGCCATTGACCAAGTTGGGAGCGTTAAATTATTATTTTGCCGCCTTTGGACGATTTTATCGACGTGGTTGCGTCTACGCGCAGGTGAAAATATGCAAACAGCACAACGGAAGCTGGCTCAAGCTAATCAAGGCAAACATATATTTGTTATGTCCTTTAAACTTGCCAAAAATGTTCTGCTTAATTTTGGTTGGCTGGCTCACTGACTAGCTGCGTCACCCAAGCAGATTCCATAAGCATAGAACAGGCTAACCCATACAACTTCAAATTATCATGTGCGGCAGAACTTAGGTGGACCGGTGACTGTAGCCCGCATCGGACACCAACAAGGAAATTGTGGCAGTCAGTTAGTAGAAAACGAAATGTTAAGTCATCATTGCCAATTAAGACCCAAGCGGTGGCTACAAAGGTGAATACATTCAGGTCAGGAGTTTCCTTGGTAGTGCACATATGTTCTTATTTATATTTACATGCCTACACACTGACTTTCTGTTAGTGTGGAGTTTAGGGTAAGGGCAAGAATAACTATAAGATTATGGTAAGAGCTGGGGTTATGGTAAGTGTTAGGGCAAGTGTTAAGTTTAGGCTTAGGGTTAGGGTTAGGGTTATGGTCAGGGTAAGATTTAGTGTTGAAGTAAGGGTTAGGGTAAGTTTTAAGGTTAGGTTGGGATAGTAAAAGCCCCAAGTTTCTCTCTTACGGGAAGCGTTTGAATAGGCATTTAAATTTAAATAAGAACATATGTGCACTACCAAGGAAACTCCTGAAAAATTTCAGTTCACACGCGGATGTCGGCTGAAAACTATAAATAGCGTGCCATATGTGTGTGTTTCACCCCCTTCTGCTCACGACTGAGAATATTGTATTATTACCTATGATTAAGGATTGCCGACGTTTTCCGAAACGTCAGGTCAAACAATTATTCTTCCAGTGATCGCATCAAATTCTTCTAAACTGCTTTCTGGAACCCACATACTCAACCTTATTGGCAGTGTGAGGCTTATGTGATGCCAAATGCCGAATTTTTCACAGACCGATAACCCATCGTCAACCGACATTAACGCGTGAACAGCCAATATTAAGTAAAAATGTATGCATTTAAATGACTTAAAAGCCTTAACAAATTATAAAAAAGTACTGCTAATTGGTAAAGGAATACAGTGACCCCTCGGCTTACGAGCGTTCATCTTTTACGAACATTTCAGTTAACGAGCGAGCCCCTAGCAGAACTACTTTTGCTCCTGGCAAACTTCCGCTGAGTAAACGAAATGTCACTACGTGCGTGTGTGAGTGCGCACCTGTCTACCGTTGCGTCTTGCACCTCAGCCGTCTGCGGGCAAACAGTAAACATATGGAGTTTGACTGATAACATTTCGCGAGATGAGCGTTTCACATGACAATTTCGATGTTGGAATGGACATTAGTCGTTAACCGAGGTTCTATAATGCCAACATTTTAGAGAAGCCTTATTTATCGAGTTCTTGATGAAAAAAATTAACAAGATCCGTTTCAGTGTCCATGAACAAGGTATAAAATACCTATCCTATTAACAGCCGCAAAAAAATCATCCTTGTCGTAAAACAGATTGTCATAAGTACGATTAATACATTGCAATGTGAAGAACAACGGCTTGAATTGTAAATTAGAAGTTTTTTTAATCTTAATTCATTTTTTGTTCTTGGAAACAGTGTGATTTCCTACATTGGCTTCCACGTACTCATCAGTCAGTTGAGGTTGGTTTTTGGTTCCGGGAGAGATAAATTCAAACATTTTCACCGTATGTTGTTTTTCGTTTTTAATAGCATGCCGCACAACAGCAAGAGTGTTTACAATGTACTAAATAGAGTAGGACTTAAATAAATGTGCTTTCACCGATCTAGTAGCGAAGCAATAAAGTTCCGATTTGCCCGGGAGCTCGCAAGGCAAACCCTCGGGACCATCACATGGTGACCAGGTGATACGATAAACTGTATCTGAAATTTGCCGTCATCTGCCAGTCATACCGGATTTCCAGGTTCTTCACTACCGAGAGCTGATCCCAGAATATTAAGTCTTTGTTTTCAGGACTCTTCTTCTAGTGTACGCATTCCCTGTTTTCTCGGTTGTGATCGGGGGTATGATCAATGCATGTGCTTTCACTTTCACGCTTTTCTATATCCGGTACCTCCGAATTCGCGAAACGTGTGCCTGCTTTATCTCAATGCAATAAGCTTACATGTAGTTTTCTTCAAAAAAAAGCTTTCGGGAAGTATCATATATACTTAATGGATAAAAATATCATATGGCCGATAGTCCGCTTAAACAACAATGTGAATTCATTAACACAAAAAGTCAAGTTGGCTAGTGTACGTAGTGCAGCATAAGACAAGTTATGTTCGGAATTATGCGATCATGCAATTGACGTACTATATATGTTGGCAGCGTAGCGTACAGCAGGCCAAACTGACAGCAAATGTGCACTCCCGAGAGGCAATTGCTCAAGCGGCGTAGCAGATCGAAATAATATGAAATCCCAAAAGTTCAGGATTTATGCGTTTCCTTAGTATTCCTCGATTATAACACTTACGTCTCAATGCCATATTAAGGACGCGTTTCTTTTCTGCTCTCTGGGATATCTGCACTTTGAAAAACTACATATTTATGTATTATTAGATTCTCAATACCCTCATTCATTAAAATATAATATATAAAGTCTGCACAAAAGTATTTCATATTGTACGCAAAAAAGTATGTTCTAAAATATATATATATTTTTTCGAAGAATGTAGTTCGGCTTGAAAAGGTAACATTGTTTTTAAGGCTAAATTATAGCCTTCTATGAAGGCTCGCATGTATCCATTCTAGTAATTTTATTTGAACCTTAGTCAATCAAGTCCATCTTTACCGTTTCTTTTATGAAACAAATGAGATGTCTCCTAAGGAGCCTTTAGAAATGCGGCACATTTTCATCAAGGAATGTAGGTAGCTTTTGGTTTCAAAACCCTGAATGTATGAGCTACGACACGTCTGCCATGTGATGAAAGATGTCACCCTTCTATTAAAGCAGGTCATCAACCAATGCCTTCTCCTTATTGGCTTTGCCTTAACAGGCTCCACTCTTGGGCATATTGAGTAGTTTAAGGATAGTCGAAACTGCAGTAACGGTGAAAATGTGTTCAACCACCTACGAATTTCGCTCTTTGGAATCCCTAAGGAAGAACACAATAATATGGATGTCACCTTGGAATCCACCCGGGCTTTACTGTTTACAAATCCCAGAGTTGCTTTTAGCTTTCAGCTGCCGCTAGTTGATCACCAGCGTGCTTTTTTGTCCCACCTCAGGTAAAGGCTTGGCAATTGGGAGTGGACTGGCGGTTTCCTAGCAGTCTGTGTGCAACTCACTGTCTGAGAGATGACAGTGGCTTTTAAGTGATTTTCGAGCACGTTTGCCTGTTGCCTGATTGGGTGCATTTGGATAAGGTCACTTGCAGTGGCAATGCTATGTGACCCTTGAGGAACTGCGACTAGTTGGCATGCACATAGCCTTATGTTCGTTTGCGTACGCTCAAGAGATAAAGATTATCGCGTGTGGACAGGCAAAATCAGTGCGAAGGCATATGACCTTGAAAGCAGTCCTCATTGTCACAGGACTTATTGTCGCAGTCAAGGGCAGGCACGAGAAGATCCCGCAAGGTTGCTAGCATTTGGTCACACTATACTTCTAACATAATACAAGAGCTCACGCGAGTCCCAGGAAGAAATTTAGAAGTACAAGACCACTATATCGCTGGCACAACATGTTAATTCACCTGACGTTTGGAAATCTGTTGCCGATTTACCATCAGTGATATACTCAGAAAATAGTAGCAGAAACAGTTTGTGTGTGCACAAAGTTTTGCCATAAAAATTAAACGTACGAAAGAACTGTTTGACAAGGGCGAACTCCTCGCAAAAGCTGACCACCGCGTGAGCTGCTGGAGTCATGCTTCTCAGGTTCCAAGTTTTTCAACAAACGCAAAGATATAGCGTTCATATGTGGTGTACTGAGGCATTTCTAGAGCAACTGAATCAATCACGTGAGAATGACCAGGCAAAGACTGCGAGTTTAATTGTGCTGCAATGGTCAAGCCTGCTTGTTACGCTGACAAACAAGCTGTGGCCGTTACCGCACAAATTAAGACTTCATGTGGTGGCCTTGGGAACTGACAAGTATAGTACGCATGAGGAAGACCACTACGAACTGTAAATACCGTTAAGCATGTGTATGTTTCACCCTTATCTACGCATGATTAAAACAATTCCACAATTACATATGATTTAGGATTCCCGAGGAAATCCGCAACGTCGAGGAATAAAAACACATGTTCCAGTGATCGCATCTTCTTCTTTACCTTTCTATTTATCGACCACGGCTCTCTGGTGAAGACACTGGAACTCTGTCCAAGAGTCAGTGTCATGTACAGGTAGCTTAAATGAACAGGGGGCAACCGCTTCCTTTTGGTAAGCTCGAATGAATGGCCAAACGTTGTTGCTAGATTCAGCAAAGTGGCGACGGCAGTGATTGAAATTGCCAGTTTGCGAGCAGGTGCACCAGAACTGTTGGCTTTAGAGTGTGTTGCGGTAAAAGACCGGCAGGAATAAAGTCTTTGCATGAAAATGATTGATAGGCAATATCTTAAATATTTAAAGTTAATTACCGTTGCTTTTCTAAAAACGCATACGTGTCGGTGAAAAATAAGACATGCAAATCGATCCTTTCTGCAAAACTCAATATTAATGTCCAATGTATCATTTACTATAACAGACGCAGGTGTACTCAGTATGAATCGATCATGTTTCCGGCTCTTAAAAAATAGCCGATCTAGGCCAACGCCAAACTGTCTTGGTTGATTGTATCGATCTTTTCGTATCGGAAATAAACTGGTAAAGTTCATTTTCGCAGAAGATGTAATCTTTTAAACGAATCAGTCCAAAAAATCATTTGCAGTGAAATTGTTTTAACCGACAGCGACTAGGGCCATGTTTTATGGTAACACATGAAACAGTACTGCCACTTGCGTGAAAGTGGTGTTAATAGGGGGATATCAAGAAATGAATCCTCGGAAATATCGCATTTGTCAAAATATGATTTTTAGTGGCCTTTATATACGCATAGCCTCGGACTTTGGTCTTTCGGCTCAACTAATAATAGGGTTAGGCAGTCTGCAAAGGTTGTTGAAATGAATGCAGCAAGTTGTAAACGTTTTTCAAATATGTTGACAACAGCCACTGTATAGCAAATATGTACGGCGTAACACAATGGCATAACACATACCATGGAATTAAGCATGTCCGCATGACTTTTCCAGTATGACCAAGACTTAAAAATATAGCTTTTATTGTTGAATGTCACTGGTGGAGAAAGGTGGATATCCTTAGCGTAAGAAAAAAAATTCAGAGAACAGGTTCCATGTCATCAGATGACAGACAGCAACTAGAAATAATCCAGAGAAGGTTTACCATATTTCTGTGTAAACGCGATGACGCCCGAGACTCATATACAACAATGTACGATAGATATAGTATTTAACCCTTCTGGTAAAGGCGACACCAACGTGGTTTAACTTTCCTATTTAATGTGACACATGATCATTGCATCCTAAGCAATAATATGTAAACAAATCAAAACGGTTCCCGGCCCATTAGAAACAACAGCATACAATTCATAAGGCTAATGCTAGGACGGCCCAGCGATCAAATTTCTACACCATAAGATATGCGATCATATAGAATGCCTTACCCAACCATATTCGCGAAAGCCCTTATTTTTGTCGAATTTAGAAGAAAGACCAAACGGTTCTTCTCAACTGACATGACGCATATATTTCTGAACAAAATATGACACTTTGCTTACCAGTTCTTTGACATCCAATTCGGACTAAAAGGGATCTAACGGTCCAGGAGAGTTCCTGAACATTTTGGGGAAAACTGGCCACTGCTGGAGGCTTTCCAGTCGACGCTTTCCAACGCTGATCAAATCAAAGCTTCAGCAAAATTGTGCGTTGCCTCCTTTTACAATCCATAAAAATAAAAAAATAAAAAAACGACGAACAATTTATCTCAGTATCAGTATCAGTATATTGACGGTATCTAAAAAAATCCCCCATTATTCACATCGTGTTAAGTGAAACGAACAAAGCAGCACTATCGCCTCATATGTTTTTAATTGACGCAAGGGCTGCCAATTAATTGAGGTCCAACTAACCATTGCAATCTTGACATAGCCCTTCAGTTTCCGTGCGGAAAATACTACCAGATGCCGCGGGAAACAAGCTCAATTACATTTGTCCACTTTACGATAACGTCTACAAATTGTCTTCACTCCATGTATAATACGCCCACAATCGAAGGCCATATAACCACTGCTTCCGTAGGATAAAATGATGGGACTAGATGTATATGTTGTGTTCTTCTTAAACAACCTTTGTTAGCCTTTGGGTAGCGTTGTCACTTCCCTTCGTAAGGACGAGCAAACAGTGGGTGTGATCTTTGACATTCCCAAAACCTTTGACAATGTATCGCATAGACGTTTAGGAGTAAAACTGGAAGCCCTCGGTATTTCGTCTCCTCTTTGGGACTACAGTTGACTCCTGTTAGTCTGACCACATTTGGAAACTGATCATAACCGTATTTACTTAAAGTTTTAGAGATACATTTACTATAAAATTTGATGAAATTAGTGCAGATCGGCTTACGCGATCAGGTTGTAGTGTCAAATGGCAGATCCATTTTACTTTCTTCAAGTTAAGAGCAGGGTGTTTTGGAATCGCCAAAATATTTCGACCCCTGGCCTTTCAAGATGCTCTTTTTTGAAAACATCCCCTATTATTCACATCGTGTTAAGTGTAACAAACAAAGCAGCACTATCACCTCCTATGCTTTTAATAAACGCAAATGCTGCCTATATATTACAAAGTAAAATAAAGTAAAAGCCATACCACATGCTTGTTCTTACCATCCTATGACCATGGCAAGCTTGAAACTATTTATACTTTTTACCATATAAAATGTTTCTCTTGGTCGATATACTGTTTTTTTTATACGAAAAGATGTCAATTTGGAAACATGGCAGTTTTTGAGGATACAATAACCGAGAACAGTCTTCCTTTTCTAATTGGGGTTAATTTTAGCCCAATTTTTCCACGAATCAATGGTCGCCATCCGACATTTCAACCTTATGCAACTCGCAATACCTAAGTGGTTGATTGCTTTCCCTTTTGTTGAAGATCCACTT
>JAYGXS010001225.1:0-15182 GCA_036362985.1 Ligula intestinalis
CAGAGGGATTCCGTTCAGATGGTAGGGTCGCGCATAAGGCACCGCATTTCGATTTCCCAGGCGCAGCAGAGTGCATTTGTTAGAATTGAAGGACAGCAGCCATCTATGCGACCACTCGTTTAATCGACAAAGATTTTCCTGGAAGTTATCTTCATCGGCAGCGCACCTGATGACCCTCCATATTTTTACATCATCTGCAAACATGGCGCACTCGCAGTCCAATTCCTGTACACAATCATTAACGAACAAGAGAAAGAGGGTGGGTCCGAGTACTGAACCTTGAGGGACTCCACTCTCAATGACTGTCGGCCTTGATTGTTGTCGTCCTACACACACCGTTTGGGAACGACCAGATAGGAAATTCTCAATCCACGTAAGAAGTCTGCCTCCGATACCCATCAGTCTCAACTTATGCAGGAGACGTTGGTGTGGAACACTGTCAAAGGCCTTCCGGAAATCAATGTAGGCTGCATGTACAGTTTCTTTTGCATCAATTGCCCTTGTCCAGCTTTGCATCGTATAAAGCAAGTTTGTTACACATGACCTTCCCCTACGGAATCCAAATTGCGCATTTGACAATATATTGTGAGTTTCACAATATATCATCAATTGCTTCTTGATGATCTTCTCCATTACTTTGCAGCATATGGAGGTCAGACTCACGGGTCTGTAGTTATTCGCAGATGCACGACCACCGCTTTTGTAAAGCGGTGTAATATGCGCTAATTTCCAGTCCGGAGGAAGTATTCCAGTATCAAACGATTTCTGGCACACTAGTGTTTTTTTTTTAGCTAGTTATTTCTCAAGGAACTTGAGCAATTTGGCAGGAATTTCATCAGGACCCGGAGATTTACATTCCTTCAAGCTTTTTAGTTCTTGAAAAATCGCCTCTTCTTCAAACAAAATATCCCCAATATTTGGTGCTTCCACGACCTCGTCAACAGTTGCGACGAAGGGAGGTTCTATGGTGAAGACAGACTGAAAGAACTCAGCAAAATGTTCTGCTTTGTTTTTACAGTCGGAGATTTCGTGACCATCATCAGTTTGCATAACAGGAATTGGGTTCCTGTTACGTGTGCTTTCCGTAAATAACTGTATAGCAACTTTGGATTATTGACAGCTCGACGCAGTAGATCGCTCTCAAAGTCCCGTCGTGCTTTGAAAACCATTTTTTTACCTTGTTCCGCTGGATTTTGTTCTGTTCAAAATCTTCGTTGCAGCTTGTGTTGCAAAACTTCTTCCAAAGCTTTCTTTTTTGATTGATCTCTCTTTTGATAGCTCTGTTCAGCCATGGAGGTCAGCTAGATACCTTGGGCACTGAAAGTGGACAATGACTGCGCATTAGCTGCAACAACCACTCCTTAAATGTATTCCAGTCCTCAGTGACATCCCCAGAGAAAAGAAGACCCCAGTCTATTTTTGATGCCTCTTCTCTCATTTGTGAGAAGTCACCTCGCCATATATTTGACCTTGGTTCGTCTGCTGTAGGGGGTAACGAGTAAAGACCATAATCCCATAAAAGTACGGCATGATCACTTCGACCTAGTGGAGGTAAGCAGCATACCTCGTCTATAGTGTCGGGATGCTTCGTGAAGACTAGATCTAAACAACTTGCTTGTTGCCCTCCACGTGCTCTAGTTGAAACTAGGACGTGTTGTGTGAAAAGTGCCTCAAGTGTTGTTTTTAGCAGATGGTGACCAAAGGTGTTTTTAGAACAATTGGCCCGCAAATTGTTCCAACATATGCTGGGCGCATTGAAGTCACCCATGAGTACAACATCAGGTCGACTTCCTATCTCCTTTATGCACCCCAGCAAACGCGCATCTGCATCACTGTTTGTCCGCGGTGGTCGGTAGACAGTCACGGCTTCCAGGGGCTGCGACCCCCGTGCCTTAATTGTCAGCCAAATAGCCTCTATACCATGAGTAATCCTTTCAGGCTTCTCGCACACACTTAATTCGTTCTTTACATACATAGCAACTCCTCCACCCTGGCGTTCCACTCGGTCTCGTCTAAATAGTTGGTATCCGCATAGCGCCACTTCTGAATCACTGATGCTTTGTGACAGCCAGGTTTCTGTAATTGCTATAACATCAGGGGACCCATCGGCTACCTGTATTTGAAGTTCATCAAACTTCGAGAATAAACTCTGGGCGTTAGTATATAGAAATTTCAGCCGGCGAAACTCTGCAGTGTCCAATGCGTTTGGGCGCGAGTTTGCCAGTACTACTGGACCGCAGCCGTCATCAGGATTGACTGCTTCCACAGCACTATGGTAGTTTTCTGTATTATTTGGTCCCTGAAAATGGCCAGATTGCTCTCTCCAGCTCTCTCTCTCCCCCGTAGTTCCGCCACCAATTCTCGGCGTTTCAGACGTTCTGCTGGAGAGTAGTCCGGCTGAAAAAACACCGTCTTATGTGAGTGGCGGAGAGCTGTCTTCCGGGACAGAACCAAGTTCACCTGTTCTTTGTTATCCAAGACTATCCTGAGAGGTCGAGGTCGGACAGTTTCCGACTGTTCAGTAACCTGTTTGCCTATCCTGAAAGCTCCACAAACTCCTACTGTCTCTCGCTGTCTGAGAATGTCTTTTAGCAGGTCCCGAAACTTTTCGACGTCCGCATCCGTTCTTTCCTTCGGAGTAGTTCCGTCTGATTCAGGTAGGCCTTGAACGACTATGCAGTTTCTGCGGTCAAGGGAGACTCTTGATATATTTCCAGCCCTACTGCCATCGGAAGACCCCGAGGTATCGATAGGAATGGCTTGTGACTTTGGGTTTTCCTTACGATAACCAGAGATAGGCTTCTTTTGGAAGCCGGGATGGCTTTGTTCAGAGCTGTCTTCGTGCTGCCCCCCTTCCGCATTTGTGGTTTTTTTCAGTGATCTGTATGCAGCCTTAGCATACCCACTATCTTTTTTATGCTGGCTTTCTGTGCCCGAACCGACTTTACAAGAAAGTGGAGTTGTACAATCTCCTTCTCCGATTGAAGCGTGTTGTTTGGTGGGTGTTTTGTTTCGCGCAGTATCGAGAGGATTTGAGGTGGAAGCTACCAATTTCGCCGCTTTGTTTGCCGGTGTCTGTTCATCTTTCTCAGTGGATGCTCCGCCCCGAGATTCTGCAAATACTCTTCTCTGCTGGCTATTCTCAACTTCAAGTACGATAATGTTGTCCTTTTTAAGGAGGAAGCGAAGAGATTTCTTCAATTCCTCCATCTCCATTTTCAGATCATGGAGCTCCTTATCGTGGTCTGCAAATTTGTGCAGAAGCGTAAGACAGGATGTGCAAGCCTCATCTTTATAAGTTGCACCTCTTAAACTTCTGAGACTTTTCGTCCGTTTGCCGGGAGGACTTTTCAGTAAACTTCGAGACCGCTCTTTTGTAGTTGATAATCTAATTTGATCCTCACTACTGTACTCTTCTATAGCCCCATCGTCTAGCCGTTCTACTTCCACCCGAGGCGTCCGCGGTTGGATTCCTGGCCCCGTTGACAGTTTAGTAGAATTATCGAAGGTAATATTTGTTACTTCCATTTGCAAACGAAACGACTAAATTCAAAATGCGACTATGACGTTGTGTGTTGACTGGTATTCAAAATAACGAAAATCTTCTGATGGTGTGTAAAGTATTGCAAATATTTCTAGCAGACTGAGTAAACAATACGCTTAATTACTTAGAAGCACTTTCAAATGTGTATAAACAATATGCAGGATATTCAGGAACGACTCAGCCGTTTGTAGATCTTCGAGGTCCTGAATAACTGCTGATCTTGTCACTGGTGGTTTTTTCAGGCTGTTTTCACTTGCTTTGGTTGTAGGCTGCAAATTCAGTTCAATGACGTGAAGAACAAATTCCAATTTGATTCCGTTTTCTGATGAAGTACGACACAATAACAAATTTCACGAGTTGCAGAAAGTACTTTTGCACATACAATTGAAGCGATAATATCCAAAACAGTACTGGCGAAATGGTATCAGAATCCAAATAGTCTACGTTTGAGAGCAGAGATTAAGGTTGTATTTATTTTTACTATAGCAATAAGTTTGTAATGAAAGGGCAACTTGGCCTTCAATACACAATTTATTATTATTACCCTTTGTCAGGATATTGCGTTTCCGGTTTATGGGTGAATTCTGCAGTACCCCATCTGCGCAATTGCGTTTTTCCTCGATAATGATGCTGTTTGGAGGCTTTTAAGTGACAGAAGGATACCTTTCTTCAGAGCAAGAATTTGTGAAGCCCATGTCTGTAGGTAATTTACTGGCTATGTACTGGCCCATGATGAATTTTTGTTCTCTTGTTATGACCTATACGTAGTATAAGCATTCTCACTATCGTTTTCCCCGGTTACCTTATCGCAGCTGATTTAACGAGAAATTGGAGTGACAAAATCACCTTGTAGAGATTGAGAGGAGTTTTGCTGATGCTTTTTGGAAACCGTCTCGCTTGGTATCTAGATCCTAGGCCATACCATTCGTTGGGTAAAAAATTAATTTCTGAGGTCCAATCGGGTGCATTCGTTTGTGACCCTGTACGGATGACCATGCATTTTAGTTGTGTTGCCCATTTCGAAGAAATCCTCCAATGTCAGGGAGGAACCACGGCTCCAGATTATCCGAAATGTCCAGAGCAAAATGCACCGCAACTGCCTGTAAACAAGGAAATAGGTCAAACTTTATCAATCTCCCATGATATCGTAAGTCCTTCAGACCACCGACGATCCTCGTCGCCCTCCGTTTCACTTGTGCGAGAAGGTCTAAATCTTCTTTTAAACACGATGCCCTAACTAGCATTCCATAGTCAAGATTTCGTCTCAAAAAGGCAATAGATAAACTCCAGAAGGGTTGAGGTTGCAAGATTTTACATGCTTGTCTAATCCAGAAGCCTGTTGCCTTCTTGGCTCCCTTCTGCCAGGGTTCTATTGGGATCAAGTTCGCGGTTGTCCATAAAGCTCAGTCTCTGTGTACTTCCACGTCTTTTACTGCCTCAATTAACGGAAACATACAGAAATACAGGAGACTTGAACGACCTATGTTGACAGCATGGAAACCTCATAAGTTAGGTCAACGTGCATTCACGGCAGTCGGCGAAAAGGGCCGCCCGAAGTACGTCCCGCCCTCATGGTAGATGCCCACGCCTGTGCATACGCTGTGAGCCAAGAAAGCCAGACGACTTCCCACATAGCAAGCGCAGTAGGCGAAGTCATGATTATTTAGAATGTCTGGGAGTAGGCCATACGCTAGGAATATTCTGGAATGACCAGAGCCTTAAAATATGCCGGAGTGGACAAGCTAAAAGACTCCAACGGACCAGGTTAACGCAAAGAACTGGACAGTCCCACAAGCCCCACAGTCTTTGTGTACGGTTGAATAAAGCTATTGGCTATCAGGAACGCTCTCTTGCTTTCTTCTGCCTATTAGTCGGGTTCGAAATACTGAGCTTTAACAACTGGCGACGCCGAAATAACTGGGCTACAACATTTCTACTGCTTTTTTATAAGAGCATCGCCTACCTACAGCACTTTTGATCAGTTCAGACATATAGCCGAACTATTGCACCCCGCCTTTGTGCGACATGAGTATCTTAACGTCAATGCCAAAGAATGTCAATGACTGCAATTGAAATCTTTTAGCAATATAACTCGGCCGTCCGCACTTCCTATTTCGATGGAAGTTCCTCAGTAAACTTATTGATGAACTTCTCGGGAAATCCACTTCCTTGTTGAGTTTTTTTAATGAGTACGAGTTCCTCCTCCAGTGTCTCTTGAAACCATATTATTCTGGCTCGGTTCATGAGGCAGTGGAAGTGGACTAGGCCTAGTTTCTGACTACGTGACAAAAACTCTAGAAATTCGTGCATTGCCCAGTCTAGGTTTTCTTGCGAAATACACCTCTGATTTTTGTTGCATCCGACCTTCTACTAAGAAGGACGTCCATAAATGGGAGACACTGTCTGTCCTCTTTTTCAAGAGTGAAGGTTAACGCTTATTCACCTTATTCAGTTTATCTAAGAAAGCTTCCAACTCAAAACTTCCATCTGTTATTACGATTATATGGTTCACATATCCAGAGTAGAATACTGCCCAGCTAATTATTTAATAAGAGTTCGTTGTTAATCTGAAATATTTTTTTAAGATTCTTATTCTCACGATAGCACTAAATTTGTAATGAAAAGGCCCCTTGGGCCTTAAATATACAATACATTTATTTATTTAGAAAGAAAGGTCGTTTAAAATACGGGAAAGTTTGCTGCTCTCAAATAATCCCATAAAGGCATCAGCTAATAGAGGTCCTAACGGTGATCCCATCGCTACAGCATCGATTGGGCGGTAATATTGCCCATTGAACCTGAACTGCACGTTTTGCATGCAGCGGAGGAGTGATTCCTTTAGTTCTCCGATTGGCATGCCGATTGAAAAATCCTGTTTTAACAATTTCGTTGCACAAATATTCTATGGCTTCTTGGTGAACAGAGACACGACATTGAAGAATACCATCCTTTTCCCATTTCGATTTCTTTTTCTTATGGACTCGACTAATTCAAACGTACCTCGTAGGCTATGCGTTTCAACTTTTCTGCAGCCACTTCACAATTGCATGATATGGCAAATTGTAGATATCAGTTAGTGGCCGTATTGAAACATCTGGTTTGTGAATAGCAGACAAACCATAGAGCCTTGAAAAGACTGCCATTGAGTTTGAGCAATTCTTTCACTTGTTAACTAAGAACAACTTGGTGCTTCAGTTTTAGAAGATAAGTGTTGAGTTGAGATTCTACGCTGTCGGCTTGATCCTTATTCTGGCTTTCCCCTTGAATTTAATGTCATCAGCCAGCATTGATTCGATCGTGGAGACGTAAATACTTTTATTCATAAGAACGAGACCAGAAAGTTTGTCGAGTCTAGTGAAGAATATTTCAGTGCTTCGACGCAACAATTAAAGTTTCTCCAGATGCTGTTCCGTGATGTGTCTGTTTCCTTAAGACTTATGTCTAAGATATTTGGTGGCATTAATGCACTAGCGTTTATTTTAATATCCCCGCCTCCTCCCGCATTGTAGGTACAAGGTCATGTATCTGACTCAAGGGATTTTCAATTTGCGCTTCTGCCGCTAATCCGTTCGGTCTTTTATAAGGAAAAAAATTGTTGACTAAGAATAGTACTTCGAGCAAGTGTTCGTCAAGCGTCAAATTAGTCGAGTTGTGTATGAACCACTCCAGAGCAGTTAAAAAAGATGAGTGAGCCTTTGCCGGATTGATAATGCGGAGGCGCTTTGCCTGTTTCAGTTCCACACGTCTTCGGTTGATGATCTGCCTGACGCTATTGAATTGCATTCAGTCTTCGTCCTTTAATTCGTCTAGCACTGCCATGCGGTGGTGAAGGTTTCGGTTTATCTCCCTGAGCTTCATTGCGACAACCTCAAGTTGGTTCTCGGTATATCTTTTCAACGTTGTGTTTGAGAGTATAGTCCGACTAATACGAGGAGACCTCCAAAATTCGTGAAGATATTTCAGCTTATTGGTTGCTTAACATTTGCTAACCCTACCTTTCCTTTATATCACTGTACATGCCTGATGATGAATTAATCGAAAACGTTCGTGCGCTTAACTTAGTTTCCTAACTGCTTACATGGGTATCATCGCTGAACTCATATTTTTGGCAAAAAGCCAAGCAAATGTGGGAAGTGTGTGCACCAAAGAGATTGCAAGTCACCAAAACTACTCACAGGATCACCTTGTGGAGGTCGTAGTTCAAAGCGGTCGAAAAGTTTTCTGAAATTGACAAGACTGTTATACATGGTCCTACATCGGTTTATCTATCAAATCACAAAGCTTGGGTTGCAATAATTAATTGGTAAAAAACTCACCCTGATATTAAGAAGGTATATGCCTTCAAACAGGCCAGCTGAAGAGCGACACGTATAGGTTAACTATCATTAATTATCCTAGCTTATAATGCGCGGTCAATGTCACTTAATGCCTTCTTGATATCAGGTTAAGGTGGGTATCGTAGTTCGGATTACCGTAAATGCCTCGAAAGTCTTCGATCCTCAACACTTATTCAAATGCAATTCACGATCTCTACGCCTACTTATCCGTGGGGCACATGGGCAACCTGACCGTAATCAACTATCTTAACATGTAATCTTGATAAGCCTGTGCTCTGCTTATTATAAAATGCGCAAGTGTGCAGTTTGGGGATCACTCTGATGCCGGAAAATGATCCAGAAATGGCCATTCTAGTCATATTCATGCTGGAATCCGAAGCGTCGGGTGAATAGAGTTCTTGTCCCAGCGATTGCGTCTATTGTTCCAAAGCTCCGTTGTATTTTTATCGGTAGGGCTGCATCATTTTTAGGGCTACGTTTTGAAAGTATTGCAAAATTTTTTGCGAAAATCATTTTAAGTTTATTGTTTAGTTCAGTTCAGATTTATTGAAGGAAAGATAGTTGAACGTCTTTGGGCACCCTTTTTGTGATATAGTGACAGAAAAATGCATCGATATAGTAGAAAATTCAGAAGTAGATTTGACCACTGGAACAAGACTTTTTTTCTGACGTTTCGGATTCCCTCGGGAATCCTAAAGGAAACGTTCAAAGCGTCAGGAAAATAAAGCCCTTATGCTAGTGGTTACATCTTCTTCTGAACTGCTTTTTGGAACTCGCATATTCACCTCTATTGACAGAAGAAAATGCAAACAGTGGTCATTCACATGATTGCAGCAAAACTCTAGGAGTGGAAAAGAGTAAACATAAATTACTTATCACTCATTGCATGTTGTGTATTTGCGACGCCAACGGCATGAGCTATTACATAGGAGAAAGTCAAAAGAGCAGACAGTGAAAAAACGCCTTGTACAGGTCTCGGAAACAATAAAGATTTTAAATGCAATTTTGGGGAATTGAAGGAGAATAAACTGTCACTCGTGGGTTGAAAGACACACAAGCTTGAAGCGTACTGCTGGCGAGGATGCTGAGGCAGGAAAGGGAAGCCTAACACGGATAGTGCCTGTACAGTTATGGGAACACAGAGGAAAGTCTTCTAGAGATCTCGAGATCCTCGAGGCACTGGAGCTGCTTCCACGATAGACTCTTATCGATTTATGAGACTGTCATCAAAGCGACGAAAATAGGAGAGTCCGCCATCACCGCAACTATCCGTTGGTGGTCAATATAAGTGACCTGGATGCATATGCGATGAAAGTCGATGCAGATAAAAGTTCCATAAATAAATATTTCTCAAACAAAATAAGTAATAAAAAATAAGAATACAATATTTACTTCACCGCAGTTAGCTTCACAGCGGTTAGCTGGTGTTATAATGTTCATTACTATAGTAAACTACCTTCTCCTTGAAGACTTGAACGGAAACAGATATAACAACACCCAGGAGCAGAGCATTCCAGGTTTCGACCACCCTATTACAAAATACGAACTTTCCTGTGTCTGGTCTGCCCCTGTTACACGTAGTTTGAATGGATGACCCCTTAAGTTCGTTCTCGTTGCTAACTCGAAGACGTCGCAATGTAGAGAAAAGCAGTCCTGACTACGCATTCAACAAAATATTTTTATCAGATTACCACATAGGTGCCTGTAATTTGAAAGAAATAGGTCAACATTAATTAAACGTGTTTCATAGGGTAATACGGCTTCTTTCGGGTTGTATCTCGAGGGTCGAAGACCTCCCGCACCCTACAAGGGATTTATGAGGAGGGTGTGCGCGTGACTTTCCTCAGAGATATTATCCCAGACACCCCATTAGGTGAGCCCCGTAGTTCTCCTTACTCCAACTCATCCATCGGCCTATCGTATATCAACTCTTCCTTTATGGTTCTCTTTCCTCTAAGTCCAAAACCTTCAATTCTTACGATCTTCCTATCCTCCTCCAGCAGAGCAATCGCAAGACACGCTTACTCTTCTCACCCCAACGAGAAGTCATATGAAGTTACATGCCCATTTTTTAATTCATAGCTTTTAGAGCTGAACAACTTCTTCACTGTCGCTGCACGCCGCTTTCGGTCCAGCCACTGAGAGGATGTTCTATGGCAGCCTTTCTTCAAGATCGCTGCCGCTTTGTTCTTCTACTTCATCAGGCCTCTGTTCCTGGTTGGTTCACTGCTGGAGCCGCCGGCATATTGGTAAACACCAGTTTATCTGCACCAATCACGGATGGGCTTCAGGTGATGAAGCAAAAGCCTAAACGCGCAGGGTCCAACAAATCTGAACGGCAAACATGCAGAAAAACCTGCCTGAAGAGACAGCTTAAGGCACCTGCTTACTGATCGTCCTGTAGCTCTTTGAATCGGTAGGAACTGGTTCAGCCTAATCTTTGTCCTGACTTTTGATTTGAGAACCGTCCTGTTATGAATCAAGACGCTCAAATCAGCCATAATTTATAATACCCGTTGATGAATTTTCACCTAACCGCTAACGGAACTTAGTTTTCCCCTCTGCCTTGGGCCTTGATAGAAGACCACCGATGGAACATCTGGTAGTAATAACAAGTTTTGATGAGTCTTAAGTTCATTAGAAATTTAATCGCTTAATTTTGGTATTTGAATAAGTCAATGTACAGCTGACAGAGGTGTAACATAAGTGGTCTTGTTTGGACATTAATATGTCATGATATTGAAGATTTGGGAATGTTTATCATTTGAGAGAGAGTGCGGATAACTCTTCACTTTTAAACCAACACCAAATCGAATTAATCCTCCATTCATGTGGCCGTGGTACAAATAAATAATAGCTAAGGTCTAAATTTGTGAGTTGTTGTCTTTTTTGACGTAAAATAGGGTACCATAGACGGCAATATGGAACGTTGATGGGCCACTTTACACAAAAGGTATATCAAACGCTACGGCATATGAGGTAAAGTGGACGCATTAATTCGTTCAGGAATGGATCAGAAAATTGCTTGACCGTTGCTAATAAGCATTGATTTTGATGTCAAGTAACAAACATAAGTAGCCACGGCACAAAAAGTGAACATACAATTTCAAGCAAGAAATGAAGAACAACCGGACAATAATATATGAAAGAAGGCGAATCTAGACATCTATAAATTACCAGATTAAAGGTTGATGCGTGTAATATGACAATTAACGATCAGCGCAATGATAAAGTCACGTCGTTAAGTGAAAGAATATTCAATATGAAGGGACAATGAGTGATTTTATGTTTGAGTAACAACAAGAAACCAAGCAGACGATATTAAATTGTGACAAATGTCAGATGTTGCAGGAGAAGTAGAAGACTGGAATGATATCAGCTGTTTGAGTAGAAGCCCATGCAAAAAGATGATTACGGCCATCCTTAAGAAACTGGAAGTGAGGGAAATTTTAAATAAAGGACTGACCGGAATATCATCAACATACCTAACATATGGGCTGTTGTTTGACCCTCTCAGGACGTCTGCATAAAGAAGGAAGAGAGATCAGTATAAAGTATGAAACTCTGATGGACTTTGCAATTATTAGGAAGGACAGGAACTTTCTGCTTGACATAATAGAAATACTGAATGCGAAGAGCTATATAATTTCTAGGCCAAGATGCAGGTCCAGTTAAGTCATTTACTTAGAAGGCAGTGTCGTAAAACAGACGTAAAGGCAGACGAGAAGTGAAAAGTTAACATTCGTACGCAACGCAATCCATTTATAATTATCTTTGAGTAAAGTGTAGCAGAAGAGCAACTACCTCTCAGACAATAGGCCTGCATTGATGTGCATATTTAATGGGACTTGAGAATTAACGGGAGCACAGCTAAGGCAACTTTTTTAGTGAGTTCCTGATGTGCGAAAAATTATGCTGTAGATAAATTTAACACACAGCTTACCAAAATCCCATTCCACAGACAAATTTCTCGTTTCAAACGGCCAAAAAATGGCTCAAAAAAATTGGCTTCGCTCTGATTAAATCTCTAGGGATTTGCTTCATCCACTCAGAAGTTGTTATGTTGCAGCCTATGAGAAATGGAGAAGTAACGCGCCAAAATTTGCAACCGTATGTTAGGCGGGCAATATCGACCGCACGTGAGGTGTTGCAAATCAATAATTTCACGAAGTGATTTTCGAGCACGAAAAGGCCAATCAGCGAAAGCCACACCACAGCCGGAATATTCCGGAATGCTCGTCACACGTCATTGTTAGCAGTGTTTGAGGATGGCAAAAATTCCTTTAAGTAACCAAGAGTTGATAAGCTGTAAATCAGCTGCTTCCACGGGCCTTAAAAAGGTTTTTTTTTTCTCAGCACTGCTGTCTTTTTTCGCTTACCTGTTGGGGTAAAAAACGTGTAAATTGATACATTGCTGACATTTAAAGATTGAGCCAAGCGTGTAGCTGAGGTCGGTATTGTTTTCGGCAGGCCCCTTGTAATATGCTGAGCAAATTCACTTGTCACTTTGTGGGTCTGCTTGCAGACATTTGAGGTCCAAGCCGAGCAGTAAAAAACAAATATTGGATTTGAAAATTTTTTCCCTGGAGACGCTTTCAGCAAGTTTTTAAATAGAGGAATAGGTCTCTCGTTTGTTATCCGGTGAAAAATTAAAGCACAAACAGTTCTCATGAGGAATTAACGTTCTTTGGGAGAGGCTTATTATGCGCCTAACGTTTAGGTCAGAAGTTTCGTCTACCCATCTTCAGATGCTGGAAATTAAGGCTAAAAATTCTCATTGTACACCACTATTTGCCTTGTGTGCAGCTCACAAATACCAGCTGTGGGACTGTCTGACTCATATCTCCCCAGGCTTTGTTTCACTCCCGTTCTTGTTGACTGCGAAAATATTAAGCGACTCTTAACTATTCGAAAAGTCAGAAACAATACACTTTTCGCAGTGCATGTTGTGGCTTCTTTTGCCTTGCAACTCACCAATTGCCTTTTCCTTCCTGATAAAGTAAGCCACACTCAATTAAAACTAGTTCACAAATTTGAAAATGGTTATAGCTGTAAGATTTATTGGCACCATACATTTCGGGAGAGCTCCTCAGTTACAGTCCCTCTTTGCATTAAGGTTCATGAATGAGAAAAACCCGAAATTGAAAATATACAGAAAGGTCATAGGTCCTAGCCAGATAGAGAAAGAAGGTTAAAACAAAATTGGAGGAGAAAAACAGGAAAGTTGAGTTGACTAGGACCTATGACCTTTCTGTATATTTTCAATTTCGTGTTTTTCTCATTCATGAACCTTAATGCAACGAGGGGTTGTAACTAAGGAGCTCTCCCGAAATTTATGGTGCCAATAAATCTTACAGCTATAACCATCTTCAAGTTCTCTCCGGGAACGGCATGCTTAATAGTTCACAAATGTCTTCCGAAACATCAACTCCATTTTTGATGAAATTTATAGGGTTCTGCTTAATCCACTCGGAAGAAATTAACGGATTACTGACAGTTTCCTTCTATGTTATGCACTTACGTGAGTTCAGTGTTGTTATTGACGTGCCCGAATTCAATCCACTGATTAAATCCACAAGTCACTTGCTAGACACTTGAGATCCATACAAAGCAAGCGTTGCATTTGCGAAATTCGTTTCAGTAGACGCTTTCAGCGAGAATTTTTTGTATGTCCTCAAAAGTAAACGAAAAGCAGACTAAAAGGAGGACCACGTCTCGCGTTTTCTGCTTTTTTTGCTGAACGAAGTCTGGGGCAAACAAACGACCCAGCCCACTGCTCGAAAAACCGTTCGCTGGTGAGGAAGGGTAGTCGAAGGCAGAAGTAATTCGGACTAAATGGTTCCGACATGCAGCAAGGGAATTTTGCGTGCTATGGATGCGTGACTGTAGCGTGATTGTGCGAAATTCAGAATTATTATAAATGGGAGTATTAAGCAGGCAAGACCTCAGCGAAATAGACATCAGATAACGATAGCAGATAAATACACTTGGGTTCGGGAAAAAAGACATTTGGAAGTCTCATAATGATGCAGAGGACGTTCGATCATCTCTTAGGAAAAATAATTCAGCCAAAAGCAGCTTACAAGCAGTAATTTTTAAGCTGAAGAAATTACTAGTGTGCACCTGAGGTAAAGCATCACGGATATGAATATATATTTCTTATAGAAACGGTGATGCGCGAACGGACATAAAAGAGAAGAAAAGGCGATATCGGGATTTAAGGCGCAAGGACTTGGTTCTCCGTTGGCCATGAGTGGAATAAATTTTTCAGTTCAACTTTTCTTGTTATTCACACATTGTTATGCGTTAAATTAACCGGGGATGTACAGTAGGATATAAACGTACATTGATCTGTTAGAGGTGAGACTCATGCGTCCATGTTTCCATGAGAATTCTCACTCGATCCTCCCCCGCGAGGCAGCTAGGATATAGGCAACATGGACAGCCGACTTAGTCCTCTAACAGTCGGTGTACGCGTACCGCTACTGTATGTCTCTGATCTAATACAAGCAAGAGAACTAGCTCGTAGCTCAATGACTAGGCCGTCTGCCTCTGGCCGGAGAGACGGGAGTTTGAAACTCCAGTTTGGCAGCAATTTCAGCAGCTACACTGATGTGGGGGATCACTAGCTGACGACGGTTAATGAACCAAAAATGGTCATTCTAGTGTCCCATATCTTTGCTTGTAATGCCCTTCTGCCTATAGCTTAACCACCTCACGCTGAAGGCTCGAGCGAGAACTCTAGTGGCAGCATGGACGGATGAGTCTCTCCTTTAACAGATCGGTGTAGGCGTATCTGCTAATGTACAGTTGTCGCCGGTTATTAAGCCCACCTCGGGCCCAGACAAAAATGAGCTAAATAAGTGGCAGGCGCACTAACCGGAGCGTCCTAGTTCTTGATTAGCGAATGCACGGATAGCCACCATACATTATATGCGTACCGTAACCAGTTGGCAAACTGGGCTTTGTAGCCGGCGACTGGGCTTATTAGCCGGCGGATTTTACTATGTAAAATTCCATCCCAAGCTGACGTGTGCTTGATACGCGGATGGGCCTTTTAACCACGGGCTTCATACCCTGCGACTACTGTTCATATTTATATATGCCATGTCCGAATAATGCATGCATATTAATGAACAGGTGCGAATGTTGAAGTCAAAGGTGGTAATGCGAGTAAAGGTAAGGATGATTAATCATCCGATATATTGGTTTCTTTCTCTGCCCTGTAGAACTTGTGCTAGAAGGACGCAATCGCCGCTGAATTATACAAGTCTGAAGATTACTGCGCAGGGCTCTGTAGG
>JAYGXS010001226.1:0-15177 GCA_036362985.1 Ligula intestinalis
CGACCATATTTTCAAGTTTGCCGAGGCCGAAATCCTCGCAAGAGGGGACAACCACGTGAGCCGCGAGCTGCTCAAGTCATGGTTTTCAGGCCCCCAGTCCATCAACAAGCGCAACGATTTGGCGTTCTCCTACTGTGTACTGAGACATTTCCTGAGCAAGAGAATCATTCACGTGGGAAGGACTGGGTGCAACAACAACTCCGACGACAGCGGGATTAATTGTCGCGCAATTATCAAACCCGCATCCGACGCGGACAAGAACGCTGTGGCAATTAATGAAGAATCACCGCACCAATTAAGACCTCAAGAGGTGACTACAAGAACTGACAATCATAGTACGCATGCGAGTGACCGCTGTGAACTATAAATACCGCGCGATCTCTCCATGTATCACCCGTTATCTGTGCATGTCTCAGACCTGTTTACAATTACCTATGACTAAGGATTCCCGACGGAATCCGAAACGTCAGGCAAATAAAACTCTTGTTCCAGTGATCGCATCTTTGTCTTCTGAACCGCTTCCTGGGACTCAAATATTCGCTACTTTTGGTAAGATCTTCTTGCTGCGGTTAGAAAAGTAGAAACCGATGAAGTCGAGGCGAAGGGGACGAATGCCAATGGCTTCTAATTTTGCCAGAAGCCGTCTGTGAAGTACCTTGTCAAAGGCTTTGCTCAGGTCAAAGTAGATAAAAACCACGGATTGCCACTCGTTACCTAGGGAGGTTACGTGGATAAGAAAATTTAAGTGACATGCCTCGCATGAGCACCCCGGTAGAAACCCATGCTGCGAATCACTTAAAAGCTTGGTTTCTACGCAAAAATCAAGAACCTGATTTGAAATGTTCTTTTCCAGAAGTTTTGCTAGGGCCGGGGTTTTATGAACACCTCGGTAGTTATTTACGTCCGAACGAGATCCTGACTTAAAGGCTGGATGAATAATGGATGTCTTCCGAGAGTCGGGAAATAAACCGTTTGAGAGATCGACTGAGAATATATGGCTAAGGTCACACTCTTTTGATAACTGAGATTGGAAAACCGTTTGTTCCCGAACAGTGCGAGTTTTTTAGACGAAGTTTATGCTTACGAATTAATTTTTATGAAGAAATCAATGCTCCCGAGAATATTGTCTGAGCATGGTTGAAACGACGGGACTGGTTTAGATTCTGTCGTAAGAGGCTCTGCAAAAAAATGCATTAAACAATTCAGCCTTGTCAGACTTATCGAGTACAAATGTTTTATTTTCATTTAGCAATGGGGGTATTTTATGACCTTGTTAAGCAGAGGACCTATGACGGAACAGTCGTGCAACCGATGTCGCAGCGTTTAACTCGCTCAGTGCGCAAGATTCCCGCTGTTGGTCACGCGCAAGATGAAGCTTAGACGCTAATTCGAAGATCTCTGTGATCCTTAGATGCACAGACAGCGAACTAGTAGATCGATAGTTCAACAGCCTTTTCAGTTTCTTTAGTCTTGGCAAAAGAAAGTGAGGGACGATCTATTCTGGTGCGTAGGGTTTTGCAATTTTAGTGAGCACAAATTCCAGCATTTTATTAGAAACGACTGTGGGCTCTTGGCCCAAATTTTGCGTTGTTTAAATTTATCAATTTTCGAATTTCGTTTGAAATCGTAACACAGCACTTTCCGGTCTGACCACATGCTCTTCGCTAGCAACTTTCTTACTAACAACTCTCCACAGCTCAATTTCTCTCCTTACCTGCTGCTGTTTACTTTACCCTTCAACGACACCTCTCTGGTCTGATAAATTACTTCCTAGCAGTAAGCCTATCGTAGGAAGTTTTCCATTGCGTTTTTGCTAAGACATTTTGTACAGTTGCAGTGATATAGCCTCTAAAAATTTGGTTACCCCGTTTCTATTGTTATCCGCGTCTTATTATTTATTCCTTTCACCTGTTTTGCCCGTTTGACTGCCGTTCAAACGTTTTTCAACATGAGCGACGGATACCACCAATTTCACGATTGCGACGAAGATGATGCTGGTTCTAACAACTCGTGCACACCACCTGATCAGGACAAGCCTCAGGCTTTTCAGATATCCATTTAGCTTCCCCCGTACGAAGTGCATGACCCGACCGTCTGGTTCAAACAGACTGAGTTTGTTTTTGCCTCACGTCAGATTACTGGCGAGCGTACGCGTTACGTGTACGTCATGCAGTACTTACCGTTCGATATCGCTTTCACCATTCAGGATCTCCTTGATCCTATCCCCAAAGTTAAGCCCTACTCTAGCATAAAAAAGGCTATTCTTGAGCGTACGGCACAATCTACTGACAGCAAGCTTCGCCAACTCCTCAACAACGTCGAGCTTGGCGACCAAACCCCCTCTGCTATAATGCGCCACATGCGTCACCTGCTTGGTGGTCGCACCTTAGATAATTCTATTTTCCGTTGCATCTGAATGGATAAATTACCCCATCCAATGCAACAGGTACTCTCCCTGCTTGATGACGATATTCCGCTGACCAAATTCACGGATCACGCTGACCGCATGCAACAATGTTACCGCGGTACTAGTTTGTACGCTGTAAACCAAGCCTCCACCTCAGTACCTCAACATGCCGTCTCCCAGGTTTCAGCCTCATGATCCGACCGTAAAACTGACAGCCGTACACAGCGAAAGTCTATTTAATCGCTTGGTACCTCATCCTTGTGGTCTACTTCACCCTCTCAACCGATTCGAGACTATACAGACAACAGAAATGACGACCTGCAGTATCTTAAAGATACTGTCAGGTTATTGTGCTCTCAAGTGAGCACAATGTGTTCCACACTCAACCGGCTTCAAATCGGTCGTCCCTCTGCAGGCCACAAACGCTCTGACTCAAAAGAGCGTGCAGACTACAAAATCTGCTGGTATTACCGAACATTCGGCCCGGATGCTATTAAATGCGTCCCGCCTTGTTCTTACGCTCGACGTTCGAGTTCGGGAAACGGCGCCGCCAGCTAGTAATGGCGACGACTGGTGCTGGCCATTTGTGACACAGTCACTTGTTTTACGTGACCGAAAAGTCCACATGGTTCCGTTTCTTGATCGATATAGGTGCCGAGGTGAGCGTTTTACCGCCCGTTCGTCGTCATCATCTCCAGCCATCGCAGTTTACACTGCAGGCTGCGAACAACACTTCTATTGCCACGTTCGGTCAACGGTCCCTAACTTTAGACCTCGGGCTTCGTCGCCGCTTCGAATGGGTTTTTCATCCAGGCTGACGTCTAGTCGCCTTTCATTATAGCGGATTTCCTGTCACATTTTGGCCTCACAGTTGACCTCAAGCATCAGAAGTTACTAGATTCTATCACTCAGCTGTTTACTGTCGGGGTAGTTTCGCGTGAGCCAACCGCTGGCATCCACTTGGCCGTGCCAAGCCCGCCATTTTCTGACATCTTAAGGGATTGTCCTTCCCTCTCTTAGCCCTGTCAGTTCACGGAGCAGGTTCAACATGCCGTTCGCCACCTTATCACTACCACCGGCAGGCCGGTCCATGCTCATCCGCGTAGGATTCATCCCGAGAAGCTGCAAATCGCGAAGAACGAATTCGAGCACATGATGAATTTGGGGATTATCGTCCTTTGTCCAGTCTATGGGCTTCCCACTGCACATGGTTCTCAAAAAGTCATCTGATGATTGGCGGCCATGCGGTGATTGTCACGCTCTCAATCGAGCTACAGTCCTGGACCGGTATCCGATTCCCCATATTCATTACTTTTCCCACATGTTGGCTGGAAAGACGATTTTTTTCCAAGATTGACCTCGTGCGAGCATATCACCAAATACCGGTCGCGGAGGAGGACATCCATAAAACCACCGTCATGACACCATTCGGCTTGTTCGAATTCCTTCGCATGCCTTTCGGTTTGCGAAACGCGGACCAAAGGTTTCAGCGTTTTGTCGATGACATTTTGCCCGATCTCTCCTTCACGTTCGTTTACATCAACAACATCCTTGTCGCAAGCTCGTCACCCGAGGAACACGTTGAAAACTTTCGCCAAGTTTTCGATCGTTTTCAACAAAATGGTCTACAGCTAAGCGCCGATCAGTTTCTTTTTGGCGTCACTTCTCTGGATTTTCTTGGCCATCATCTTGACCAACATGGGATCACACCCCTCTCAGAGAAGGTGCAAATCGTGTTGTCTTTTCCAGCCCCGAAGTCCATAAATCAGCTCCGCCGTTTCATCGGCCTAATCAACTACTACTACCGGCGTTTCATACCAAATTGCGCCGCCACCCTGGCACCTTTGACGGATCTTTTGAAGTCAAAGGCCAAGTCGCTTCAGATTTTACCCAGTGCTCCGGAAGCATTCGGGGCAGCCAAGAAAGCACTCGCGGATGTCACCCTGCTTCATTATCTGAGCACCGAGGCTGATACACAGCTTATTCTGACCACCGATGCCTCAAACATTGCCATCGGCGCAGTTCTGCAGCAATAGGTCCATGGACGGTTGCAGCCGCTAGTCTTCTTCTCCCAGAAGCTTCAGCCGGTGCAGACTCGCTATAGTACTTTCTCGCGTGAACTTCTCGCCATTCACCTGGCCATCCGACATTTTCGTCATCTGCTCGAGGGGAGAGATTTTCAGGTCCACATGGATCCCAAACCTCTCACTGATGCCCTCAAAGCTAAGCTGGATCGATATTCGCCGCGCGACGTACGTCACCTTGATTACATCTCTCAATTCACCTCAGACATACGCCATGTCCACGGTGATGAAATTGTCGTTGCTGATGCCTTTTCCCGTCCAGAGGTGAATGCTCTTATCACCACGTTAGACCTGGCGAAGCTTGCGGAAGCACAGGCGCTTGATGACTCCATCATTAAAATGCTTGCGTCTCCTGTGCTTCAGCTGCGTGAGGCTCCACTCCCCGCGGCACCAGGCTCTACCGTGCGTGGTTTTTCAACAGGTACCCCTCGTCCTGTAGTACCCCAATCCTATCGGATGGTCGTTTTAGACCACTTCCATTTGCTATCCCACCCCGGTGTTCGCGCCGGCCGCAAACTCATCGCAGTCCGTTTCGTCTGGCCAAAGATGAACATCGACATTGCAACTTGGGCCAGGCAGTTCTTAGCCTGCCAAAAGAATAAGGTCCAGCGACACACTGTTACACCCCCAGCACGTTCGCAGTTCCCGATGCCCGTTTTTAACATGTCCATATGGACTCAGTCGGACCGATACCCTCATCTCGCGGTTTCACGCCCATTCTGACCGCTGTTGATCGTTTCACACGATGGCCTATCGCCGTTCCCATCTCGGATACTACGGCAGAGAACATTGCCATGGTTTTCCTTACGCACTGGAAAGTCAACTTCGGTGTTCCAGCAACCCTCACCACTGACCGCGGAAGTCAGTTTACATCTGCACTCTTCCGTGAGTTCACCAAACTGCTCGGGTGCTCTCATCTCACTATCAGACGGCCTCGTGGAACGCCTTTCCCGTCAGTTGAAGTTCGCGTTGATGTCTCAACCTGCCCCACACAACTGGAGCGACAACCTGCCGTTCGTTCTTATCGGCATTCACTTGGTCTATTAAGGAAGACATTCAGTGCATTGCCGCCGATCTTGTTAACGGCACATCCCTCCGTTTACCAAGTGAGCTCGTGCAGTCTTCCTCCGTCACCCCTGACGCCACGAACAACTTCGTGCGACAGCTGCAGCAACGCCTGGCCGCACTGCACCCAACCCCGACACGCAGACACCTCGACGCGTTTTTGTGCACGATAACTTGCACAAAACCCCATTCGTGTTTGTCCGGCATGACACAATTCTCAGGCCCCTTTGCCCTTCAAAATGCTTGAAAGGAAGGACAAATATTTCGTCATTCAAAGGGCTGATGTTACTGACACCCTCTTCATCGACAGACTGAAGCCGGCCTACGTTGAATGCACTCCACCATCACCTGGTCCGTCCACTTCCACGGCACCTTCACCTTGCACTACACCTGCTGCCTCCAGCCCACCGCCACCCTCCCCACTCGAACTAACCCCCATCCCTCTCACCACCTTTCCACTCTTTTCCCCCCTTTTCACTCGTTCCGGTAGACATGTTCGTTTTCCTCTAAACCAACCCCTTTAATTTTGTTGGAGCAGTTTTATTTCCAACGTTTTGTTTTTTAAGCATGTTCGCTGAACTCCGCCCCAGCTTTAATGGTAGGAGTTTTTTCACTGCTTCCTCCTTAGTTCACCATGCGTTTCAGAGAGTGTCGACTACTATTTTATAACGACGATATGAAATGAAAATGAATTAATCTACCAGCACTACTAAACGCTCCCGTTGCCTATGAGGTTGTTTCACGGAGAGCAGCATTTATCAACTTTGTATTATTTTTTCCACAGCACTAAGTTTGCAATGACGAGGCCCTCCGGGCCTAAGATATAATTTTTTTATTGATTTACTGTCTGTATTGAAGTGGTTCTAAAGACCTCTTACTAGCTTTGTTTCCCGACGCTGCACTTACTCGAGACACGATTTGTTTTTGCTAGCCATGGCCGCCACGCCTGTATGCCATATTCTAGGTGTGGTCGAATGAATAAACCGTACACTTTGCCAATGAGATCTCCGCCGAAGGCTAGAAACGCCCTTCTGATAGCATGCAGCACTCCCGTGGCCTTATTTGCAGCTTTGGTACATTATAATGAGGACTTCATATTGCTCTGAATCCAAATGCTGAGGTTTTCTGTGAAGATTCTACCGGAATAGGACTGTTTTTCAGGTGATATGTCCGCATGCTGGGGCGGATGGTGTAGTTTGTTGGACGCAGGTGGAGGACGGCACATTTTTTGCATTGAAATCCAGGAGCCATCTTTCGGACTACGTCTGTAGTTTGTAAAGATTATTTTTCAGAGCTTCTCGGACACTCGTGCGCTTAATGACCTGTCAGAGCTGAACGTCATCGGCGAAGGAAATTCTCAATTGACGTAAGAATTTTGCCTCCAATGCTCATTAGTCTCAACTTGTGCAGGAGACGTTGGTGATTAACCTTATGTACGTACTATTTTGTCGAGCGTTTGTAACCCACCAACGATCTGGTGGGGAAGTAATGTGGGCTCTTGGCCCAACTTGTGCGTTGTTTAAATTTATCAATTTTCTAATTTCCTTTGAACTCGAAATGCAACAGTTTCCGGTCTGACCACGTGCTCTTCGCTAGCAACTTTCTTGCTAACAACTCTCCACAGCTTAATTTATCGCCTCACCTGCTGTTGTTTACTTTACCCTTCAACGACACCTCTCTGGTGACCATTCTCGGACTCAGGCGAATCCTGAAACAATTTAAAATTGAGACTTTTCTCAATCCTCGCAATTGCGACCCAACGAACTTGGATCTCGGTCTTCACGGAGTCATCCTTTGGCAAGTCGATTGCTAGACTACTGCTGACAAGGATCGTGAAGGATCTAAGTGAGTTGTATCATTTCTAATCTGCATCGTCATTCTCATTTACCGTTTTTACTACTTTTCCACTAGAATAATCTGATAAATTACTTCCTAGCAGTTAGCCTATCCTAGAAAGTTTTCCATTGCGTTTTTGCTAAGATGTTTTGTACAGTTTCAGTGATATAGCTTCTACACGACCGACATGAGTTCAGAAAGATATGCAGCGTCATTCGTGGAGGAGAGACTCTGCCAATCCAATGGGTCAAGAAAATTGTTGATTTAGCTAATATCTGCGAGGTCATAAGCATGATAGATACGACTAGCACTAGCCTTTTTCGTAGAAGGAAGCGGAAGACAACAGTGAATTAATGTGTTATCATTTTGGAAGATGTCCTGCTTAAAATCAACAAAGAGAGGAGCAATACCATTTGTAAAAATCAGATCTAGGATATGATTCTGTCTTGTTGGGGAGCGAGCCAGTTGAGATCAGTTAGAAAAATTAATGGTATCTAGGACAGGCTGAAATCTAGCTCGACAATAATTTGAAAGCCAGTTGATTTTGCGAAAATTAAAATCTCCAGCAATAATTTTAACTTCAAATGCGGACTCTGAAATAAACTTGAATATTTCGCAAAGATTTGCATCTTCTTCAGATGAAGAGTTAGAAGGATTATAAACACATCCGATAATCACCTTAAGCCGGGGCGACAGGATAATAGAAACGAAACAGTCATTTCCAGAGAAGGACGTGCTATTGAGATAAAACGGACAGTGCCTAAATGACGTTCTACTATAAAGAAGACAACCACCATCACGTTTTTAATGTGATCTTGACAGTAGAGATCATATTCGTCTATGATAAGGGAGAAGTCAGAAATGATTGGATGGGTCCAAGATTCTGTTATGCACATAAAATCGGGCGTCATTTCAAAAGCAATGGCTGAAAGTTGAGCCATTTTTTTATAAGAGACCTGGCATTAAGCACTATGACATCTAGTGTGTTTAGAGTAGCGGGACTATGGCTATCGTTATGCATAATAAACAATTTAGAGGTGGTTAGGTAAACGGTAGGCCGTTATAACATGGAGAATAAGTACTGACGGGTATGGAGCTATTTGCATATGGGTAGCCAATAATGGATGGCTGATAAGGTCTGAAATATCTGGGGACCCCATTTTCTGGCATGGAAAAATGAGGAGAGGAAAAACCAAAATAAGCTTCTGAGCCATTAGGGAGAAATGGAGGAAGGCTAGAAGGCATGTAGCAGTTTGCGGGTTTGGGCGGATGAGGGTGGGTAAAGGAACAGATAAGGGGAACGGTGACATAAAATTAGTGTTATGGCCGTTTGCGTAAGGACAAGTGGCCTTAACCAGTGAATCTTCTGTACGGCAACTCCTATTAGATTTAAAACTATACCAGTTTGGGTAACTGCCATGCGAATTAGATTTTTCGTGGTTCGTGCCCGATGCGTATAATAACGCCGGGTTTATAAGTGTGGTTTTTAATGAAATATTTCTTCTTTTGATAGTATCATAGTGTGAATATCACCACTGATTTGCAAAGTACTTCTAAGAACGCATGGGATTACTTGAGCTATGAATGAACGATTACTCAATTTTTGAAATTAACGTGTCCTTTTTTTACACCTTCAGTTAAGAAGAAAGCCCAATGAGACGCAACGGACCTCACTACGGCCAAAAACAATATTTCTGTATCTGAACAATTTTCTTTTTTCCATCCGGTTCCTAGTGATAGAAAAACGCTTGCAGTAAGGCTTTATTAAGAGTTCTGTGACGTCAACATTCTGGAAAATGCTTCTTTGTTTTTACTTAATTTTCATATTTCCAGTTTGCCAAACGGGGGATATTATTTTGGCAAATGTTTCATGTGTATGGCAAACCTCTGCGTGGTAATGCGCCCTTTTATATTGAGCATAGTTGGCCCTCTGCATAGGTTTGCGATCGTACCTTCATCTCATATATCAAATTGGTCGGACGAATGCAAATCCATTGCAAAGAGGTTAACAAAGAAGTGCCTGGTACACCAACGTACATTAGACACATCCGTCTTAACTATTTAAGTTGTCTATGTCCATTATCACCACACATAGGTCTAGTAAATCGCATATATCTCCAAAAAACGGATGCAGAAGGCCGCCTACTATACAGCATTGTCACATCTCCCAATGCAAGCTACTTCATCAACAATGTGTAAACGCAACGAAACATTCCGCGCGTTTGCTCTGGCCGGGCTAGTCATCCACGCCCTCTCCTGATTTTGGTATACTTAATTCTGTCTTGACGGTGAGCCCATATGTGAGAGTGGAAATGGGAGTCAGGTAGATGCAGGGCAAATCTTTTCACACGATAATCCAGCGCAAGTCAGTGTACTTGCACCATCCTGCTGTGAAGCACACGGTAGATCATGTGGAAAACGGCGGCCGAATTGTAATATCAGTTTTATTTTGCTTTAAGACATTGCCGACGGTTGAGTACGCTGTCAGACAGTCAAATGCGATTTTCTACAACTGACTTATTTCGTTCCCCTTTCTAGGGATGGACAATGTCGCAGAACTTTGTGCGGATAATAAAAGCGCAATTTGCCCATCTGTTAAACGTGTGGTTCTGAACTACCATATGCCCCGGCAGGATATGCGAAAAAGAACGCAACTCGTAATACAAGTAGTCTAACACCAATTTCCATACCTAAGATTAGCCCTAATCATAGCCCTGACCTTAACCATAAGCTTAACGCCAACTGCATTTACCTAGCACATTTGTTTTGGAAATCTTAATGCCCGTCTCCTTTCGGAGAAGAGAAAAATTATACCTGTTTAATGACCATATAAAATCTTTGCCTGCGGTGTGAGCAAAGGACGGTCTCGTTTTCCATTTCAAATTTATTACTGGTTCCTAATGAGTTGCGTTGTGATGTGCGTTGTTAATGTTATCTGGTGTAGTGAGCCATAAAATTTCCTCCGGCATACCGGAATCATCTGGAGTCCCCCCATTACAACATATTTCACAGAAACTCTCAAATGCGCAATATGGCTTCCGAAGGAATATGTCGTGTGTTACAAATTTACTTCATACAATGCAAAACTGAACAAGGGCAATTGATGCAAAAGACTCGTAAATGCGGCCCACATTGCGTTCTAAAAGGCCTTCGACGGCGTTCCACACCAGCGTCTCCTGCACAAGTTGACACTAATGTGCATTGGAGGCAAAATTCTTACGTCGATTGAGAATTTCCTTCGCCGATGACGTTAAGCTCTGACAGGTCATTAAGCGCACGAGTGTCCGAGAAGCTCTGAAAAATAATCTTTACAAACTACAGACGTAGTCCGAAAGATGGCTCCTGGATTTCAATGCAAAAAGTGTGCCGTCCTCCACCTGCGTCCAACAAACTACACCATCCGCCCCAGCATGCGGACATATCACCTGAAAAACAGTCCTATTCCGGTAGAATCTTCACAGAAAACCTCAGCATTTGGATTCAGAGCAATATGAAGTCCTCATTATAATGTACCAAAGCTGCAAATAAGGCCACGGGAGTGCTGCATGCTATCAGAAGGGCGTTTCTAGCCTTCGGCGGAGATCTCATTGGCAAAGTGTACGGTTTATTCATTCGACCACACCTAGAATATGGCATACAGGCGTGGCGGCCATGGCTAGCAAAAACAAATCGTGTCTCGAGTAAGTGCAGCGTCGGGAAACAAAGCTAGTAAGAGGTCTTTAGAACCACTTCAATACAGACAGTAAATCAATAAAAAAATTATATCTTAGGCCCGGAGGGCCTCGTCATTGCAAACTTAGTGCTGTGGAAAAAATAATACAAAGTTGATAAATGCTGCTCTCCGTGAAACAACCTCATAGGCAGCGGGAGCGTTTAGTAGTGCTGGTAGATTAATTCATTTTCATTTCATATCGTCGTTATAAAATAGTAGTCGACACTCTCTGAAACGCATGGTGAACTAAGGAGGAAGCAGTGAAAAAACTCCTACCATTAAAGCTGGGGCCGAGTTCAGCGAACCCGCTTAAAAAAACAAAACGTTGGAGATAAAACTGCGTCAACAAAATTAAAGGGGTTGGTTTAGAGGATTGATTGTAGTGCAAATGAGACAGGACTGTTGATGAGAACGTATGAGGCTTGGAAACGCTCCTTGTAATTGGAGAAATCATATAACAGCAGAGGCTGTCGTTCACCACTGTTACACCGCCCGACTGGCTTTATGATCAACCATCAGGGAAGTGAGACCGGAGGAGGCCATCGCGGACAACTGGGTCGACAAGAGAGTGAATGGCAGAGGTCACCTGATCATCAACGAAACGCGGGAGATGCGACCATGTAGACTGCAGAGTCCAGCGATGACACGGCGAAAATAGCAGAACCGCCATGAGCATAACTAAAGACCATGAAGCCTATCGTCAGGGTTGTAAAACCGAGAATGGAGAAAACGGCAATGATGACTGGACAGAGAAGTGGACGAAACATCGTTGCAAATATCACTCAAAAGCGGAAGAAATAGACATGCATGGAAAAAAATGTTATATAAACATAATCACCTCAGATACCAGGGGACCATTTTCAAAGTCCAAAAGTTGTGTGTTGGGGAAGGAGACGGATAACAAGGACTTTATATCTTCCAAAGTTAAGTGTTTACGTTTTTTGACTTTAAAAACTGCAAAGTTAGACGACAGCCTAATTTCGATTGGAATATTATTCCAGAGGAAGGCATATTTGGAGGCAAAGAAGTGAGAATGGTTCGAAGTGGAGCTAAAGGGGGGTGCAATTACCTGCAAAAATTTTGAGTGGCATAAGGTCTATCTGCGGGAATGAGAGCCTTGATTCGTGGAAGGTAAGGGGTAGATTTAACGCGAAAGAGGAAACAGAGGCCCACTTTAAGTCTTCTGACTCAAAGAAATGTCATGTTCGCTAACTGATATCTATCCGTATAAGAAGTAGTGGATCGAGGAAGAGCGAATATTTTGCGAGCAAATACCCTCTGTACATTTTCAATCTTACCACGGTCAGTAGCATTCATTAGACCAAAGAGGGGACAGCAATATTCTAGGATGGGTAGAACATACATGCGATAAAGTTTAACTTTATTTCCAGCAGGAAGAAATTGTGTGATATAAAACCACATATCTGTGCAGCCTTCGCAGATATTCGATCCGCATGAGGTGACAGGCTGGAATGCCTGAATTTATTCCCTCTGCATTACGGAAAAAAGGGCATTTTATCTAAGTTTACAGGATAATGCATGGTCTTGAGAAAGGATCGCGCTCTGAGGACATGTTTCAGTGGCATCTCTAAGCTCATCTCCGTGGACACACAATGATGATGCACACGAAGACGTCCCAGCGCAACCTCCGCTCTGAATTCTTCACGCAACGGGCTATGCAACAGCGGAACGACCTCCGACAGTCAGTCGCTGAGGTTACTTCGCTTCATTGGGACAAACAACTCTTCCAAAATTACATGCGTCCGCTCTTTTCCGTCGAGGTCCGAACTCTAACTACCAGACTTATTTGTAAAACAATGCTACTCACTGTTTGCCAATACTATGTAATATGTGCTTTTTTATATGTACATGTGTGTGACGCACCGGCATGTATCTATAAGGGTTTTCAAAGGCATTGCCTATAACCCTCACCAAACAAACTAAACTAGTCGTCCTCAAATTGTGTGTTGGAAGAAAACAATTCCAATGCTCGCACTGACCCTCTTTCTCTTGTTCAGTAATGATTGTGAACAGGAATTGGAATGTGATTGTACCATGTTTGCAGACGATGTAACAATATGGAAGGTAATCGAGAGGGCTGTCGATGAACATGACGCCCAGGAAAATGTTTGTTGATTCAAATATTAGTCACGCAGATGGCTCCTGTCCTTCAGTTCGAAAAAGTGCACTCTGCTGCGTCTGAGAATTCGAAATCCAGTTCATGATGCACGGTCCTAACCTCTTAACAGAATCCCACCTCAATAAGCAGAAATACGGTAAGATATTCGCATCTGGTGACAAAAAACCTCAAGCCTTCTTTAAAATTTTGTAAGGCAGCTATAGCTACAACTTGAACTGTGTATGCCATCAAGCGGACATTCACCGTTTTTGATTAAGTCTGCTTCTCGAAAATCTCCACTACCTTATTAAGGCTGGATTTTGAATCAAGCCTGGAGGTTGTGGCTCTGGTAGGATTATAACCCACTCAAAAGGGCGCAGCAGCGAACCACAAAGTTAATAAGAAGCCAAGATGCACTACCATATGAGATCTGCCAAATAACCTTAACTTTCATTCTTTAAATTGTTGGCAGATTTGATAAAAACCCTCCGTATCCTGCTGGTTTGGACTGTGCTGTCAATTTGAAGACCTTTTCCAACTCTCCTATAGAACGAATCTCCGGGACACCCATTCAAACTGTAGGTGCCTCAAAGATGATTGGGTATGAGGAACTATTGATTCCCTAACCAGGTTGTGGACCCGTGGAATAACCTATTTTGGGCGATTGATATATCCCAATCCGTGGAAACATTCAAGCACCAACTTGATATACATGTGCTGCAGCACAAGGCGAATTGCGTGATAATAAACCTGGAAGTGGCAATGCCCGATGAATTTGTCTACATTTTCTCAACAAAAACGTTTGCTATATTGTTTCTAATTCTTGAGCTTTTGACAAATTCACAAGGCTATCTTTTCCTCAAATACACTGACTGGCTGAAAATTAAAAATTAAAACCGCATACCCACCCCGTTAGACCTAAGGGAGGTCACGAGACTGATTATCAGGGTAACTACGCTCAGCTCTATGTTCCAAATCCCTAATACAATCTAACCTTGAACAACACCTTGAAATTAATTGAATTCGCGGTTGCCATGGTTGTCAGCCAAGCCCAGCACGTTGTCACGTTGTAAAAGCTGAATGCAAATTTCCGCTCTTGTTTTTATCCACACTGACTAACGAGGTATATTTTGTTAATATTCCAATAAAATCATATAAATAAAATCTTCTAACCTTCGGCTGCCACTTGCCTAACTTTCTCTGATCGTTACCGAATAATTTCATTTGGCCTAGTTATTCATTAATTAATACGGCAGCCAAAATACGCGGTATCTGCTCTCCTGAAATAGTGCAAGTAGAATTGCAGCAACTAAAGGACACACCAGGACTGAAGCTGTGGAAGGCATTAATTAATTAATCAATATATCAATGACGTTGAAAATTTACTTGATTGAGCAAATTAACTTTTAACGTCACTTTGAATCGCCACCGTTTTTTACTTCCATTTCGTGAATATTTGGGATTGCGTGGGAATCCAAAATTTAATGCACACACGCAATCCCCACGAACGTGTTCGCTAGGTTTATAAACATTTTATCCTCCTACGCACAGGAATTGCAGCTCTTGAACTCAAGAAGAAATTATTAACAGGTAGGAGATCGAGTTCTATCAATTTCCCCAGATACTACAACATAACGCTCTGCGATGGTTCGAAGTAGGTGCAAGAATTACGGGCTATAAGTCTTAGTTACTGAGGACCTTGTCCGTAAACGTGCGGAACACAACGAAGGGGAAATATTCAGTTTGGAGGAGCTCACACTTCATCAGCAAGACATAGAAAAGTAGACGACTCTGTTTTTAGCATAAACATTGCAAATAGGATCGAATTTCTCGATAAACATTGCAGAAAGTTAAAAATTCTTTATTTACAAAGCAACCTTATCTCAAAGATCGGTAAATATGATAAAAATAATATATTTTTAGAGAATCTGAACCGCCTTAAAGATCTAGAGTA
>JAYGXS010001227.1:0-15164 GCA_036362985.1 Ligula intestinalis
ACAAATTTAAAAACGTTAATTTTTTCCAATACCATTTGAGCTTGCATCATTTGTGTCAGAATTGCATCAATTTTATATTGAAAATTGCAAAACGAATTTATATAGCGATAGTTTCGTGGTTGTTGAGCAGAATTAAAACAGATTGAATACCATATATAGAGAAAGTGGCTGTTTATTAAAAAGTTAGATTACGGTTTTACTTGTATTATCACCTTTTTTTGAATAAGTTTCTGTTTGACACATTTTTTAAAAATTATTTCGAGACTTTGAGTGCAAGGAACAGCAAACTTTATTCGAAACTCTGCTGAATGCTTTAGGAATTTTACTGTTTGTTCGTCTATAAATACCCATTTGTTCAACCTTTTTACCGATAACTTATGAATAAGGAATATATTAAAAGTCTTTACCTGAATACTTCAACACTGGATCCATTGAATTATCCGAAATTTCGCCAGATCCTATAGGGAGCTTTTGGTGACTCTTGGCCTGGTATTGAGTCATTTGATATCATTATTCATGCCTTATGGTTTTCTTTGGTTTTTGCGTGAATCTGATCCCAATTGGTGCGAGAAGGCGATCAATGGCCTCCGAGATGATTCAGAATGGCTCGCCAAATTTGGGGTCGGTACGTTTCTGTGGTCCCTCTCGTTTGGGCGTGCACCTGCTGAAGATGTTGCGCTAGTAGCCACTTCCTCTGCTCATCCGTCACAGATGTTGTATTTCCTCAATGTTGGCCTCTGCTTTACTGCAATGCGTCTCAGCAGACCGATAAAATACCTTTAAGCATCTGCGTTTGTGTTTGAATGGGTGATTGCTCTGTAAATTTAGACTTGCAGCATGTCGGCCGTTATCGTGAGCACTTTGTGCTGTAGATCACTTAATAATTAGATGCAGACCAGACGATCAATGAAGCCCAACTAGTTGTTTTCCTTACCTTCTATTGTAAGCTGTATGTTCAAGAAGACGCTGCTGAGGTTTGTTTTGCGCGCTTGTATCTCATCCAGTTGGATGAATAGGAAGATGAGATCAACGTACCACGCCCAAAATTTTCGTCTGAATATTTGGAATACCAGTGATGTTAATGGTTGTAGGACCATCCGGGACCCAAATTCAAAATAAAGTGAACATGGCATGACCTTTCCCACGTCTATTACCACGATGGGCACCAAGCGCTTCAACTATCGCCACAGGGACCGTGGTTGGCCGATAAATGTCATTGCATATGCATGCAGACATTCGGTCTCAGCCCTGTACGAAGCCTGGGCCAACACTCCCTTAAAGGGGTTACCAATAAGTCGTCGATTGAAAGGCATTTCCCATGCTCCATTGCCGGTTGGCATCCGATGACGGGGCTGAAAGGAGAGAGAAAGACCAGCTGATAAACTATGGAATTGTGGATGGGCAGAAGAAGAAGAAGAAGAAGAAGAAGAAGAGAGGGAGACAGAAACATGGCGCAAGGAACGAAGAAAATTTCAGAAATATAAACAAAGATAAGCAGGTGAGAAGTAAGAAAGAAAGAGAAGAAGGAGGGAACGAAAATGAGAAGAGTGGGCAGAGCGAAACGAAAAATGGAGAAGAGGGAGTGAGAGAGATGCCAGGACGCACAGATGCCAGGAGAGCGTGCAGATCCCCGTGGTCTTTGTCTCATCAGGGCTGGTCATCGGAGGAGCGTAGACATTGACGATGGGGAAAATTTTCTAACCAGAGAGAGACAGGTGCAGGCTCATCAGGCGTTCGTTGATACCTTGTTGCGTACAGGGAAGTCGTCCCACGATGTTCTTTCGGATGACAAAGGCAACGCCGGCCTCGCTTCACTCTGTTGCCAGACGACCAACACAGAAAAAGGTGTAGCCGGCACCCAATTTTATCTTGGAGCACTTGCCGGAGAAGTGGGGTTCATTGAGTGCGGCGATGTCCACCTTAAAGCATGTCAGTTCCCGGTCGATTAGCGCTGTTCTCCGTTCGGGTTGGATGCGCCTGGGGTTATCTAAAAGGGAACAAACATTCCAAGTGCCTAAGATGGTACAACTTACCTGAATTACGTGAGCTGTCCCGTAAGCTCTGGGAACTGTCCTGTAGGAAGGAAATGGGTAAGTGGGGGAGTGGGGAAGAGATAGGTTTGATTTGCGTTTTTAGTTTTTCTACCGCATGTATGCACTCTTTCAGCCACGCTCTGCTTGCAGAATGGCGTGACCTAGCGATTTTTGGTACCAATTTTTCAAGTTCCATCAACCCTCCCGAAAGAAGAAACAGTGCTGCTCCTACATACGACTGTCTGGCGCTCGAACTGCCCTAAAACTGCACCATGGGCCACGAATAGATAAAGTGCCGAACGACCACGGTAGAAAAATGCTTCATTGACTTGAGTGACAAGATTGAAGTGCTACCCTAATTATTTGGTACCCCTCATAAGTACTGTCGCTGTTATGAGAAAAGGACTGATGAATGGGCCCTTCCAGCATAACGAAGTCTACAGGAATTTGTGAGAACCGCATATGTTTCCAAATTATGACTTACGGACAGGCCTGAGGTGCATTTTCGTGAAAATAATTGGAAGATAGTTCCGACAATACTGTTGTTCATGGTTGTTCGTATGCACAGGAAATCTCGACTTGACAGAAGGCATGGTGTTGTGAGAGTTTTCGTATACCAAAATTGGTGCGTCAATTATAAGTGCTTATTTACTTAGCGTAAACCGTAGAATTCGTGTAACATGCCGACACATACGAAAGATTCATACTGTATCCCTAATCAGAATTGAGTAAATTTGTAAAACTGATTTAAGTGAGGTCTGTTTTGAAGTCATTTCCATCATGATACGATGCCCGCTTTTAAACAAGCTTTTTGTGACCACTAAGATAATGTACACAATCTAGCAGATAACTACTTCAGTGGTCTCGCCATCACATTCTGATCGATTATCGCAAGAGTTTACTCCCAGTGTATAGCTCTATGTGCGTGCTCTGCCAATTTCGAGTTATCAACTGTCTCGCGTCTCATCTTCGGCCTCCTTGTTTACTCTCTCTGTCACTGTGTCGCGTGTTTTGGTTTGGCCCAGATGTGCGTTGGGTCTGTCGGTCTCGTCGCAACATGACCTGTTTCAGGCATACAGACGGTGACCTAGGAGGCTTTTGGCTCCCCCATTTGTTACATGCCGCCTCTGTCCCCTGATATGAGGATTCATAAAATAACATACGGGGGAGGCAGAAATTTTGGCTTACTGTGGAGTCGTTCGACATGCAGGATACTTTAATCTGCTTTGGTTTGTGATAATCACCTCGGCCTACATTTGAAGCTGTGTCAGAGTTGAAGTCCTTCGCCATCTCTGCAGCATGGGTGGCCACCCCGACTTTGGGTTCAACGTTCTTACAGCCAAATTATGCTCATGCATTCGCGCTTATATCTTTCGGCCAGTTTCTCTTGCATAATTCTGCCTCTTGCAGCCGCATTTAAGTCATTATTTAACGTTTGAATTTTCTTGTATAGTTATATGGTTTCTCAGCCGTATAAAGTGTCACTGGAGTGCGCAGATAGGCTTGCCGGAAAAGCCTGTTCCAAGAAGCTGGAGGGATAAACTACAATTTCCAAAACATATTAAATGTAAGGGATTCTGCATCAGGATTTTGATGGGCAGATCTCCTTGGATTAAGTTTTTTAAAGGCACTCATGTGTGTTCAATAAACGATCGAGAATTAGTTTTTTCTCTGAAATTTCGTCCGATGAGCATTGTCTCCTTGCGGCTGGCAACTTGCCTGCTGCATTTGGTTTCTACCCCGTAAACACTCCTCATTCTTCCGATTTACCCCCTAAGAATCAATTTTTCATGACTATAACTGCAAACATGAGAAGTTATTATATAATTCATATTGGAAATACAATTTTCTTAGAAACATACATTTATTTAGAGGTTAACATTCCTAAAAACATGAAGAATACGATTAAATTTTCCGTAATTTTAGTGGAAAATATTGCTCAATCCTTTATATTAAAGCAGAATTTCATTAGTAAGATTTTTAAAACATCTTGTTGTTATTTAATTACACTTTATTAATTTTCGATGATTAATTGAACCTTTAATATTTATATCGTTACTGTTGATTCATATCGAAATGCGTATCAAAACCTTTCAAATAGGATATCATTTAGCAAAATAATGAGGTAAGGACATAACTTTTTATGAAATCGGCCACATAGATTATATTTATTAACTGGTCAAATTAACCAACACTATTAAGATCAAAAAGAACGTCCGCAACAAAAGTTCAATATTGGTGTTCCTGTGATGTGTATTGAAAAAATTCCTATTCAGTGTTACCCCTTTTGAAATCTTTTAGCTATACCTACGGCTGACGAATATCTGTGCATTTCACTTATTTTCAAGGTAATGCCATAATGATAAAGTGGCAATTTAAAAAAAAAAATTTTTTAGGTTTATGGTACAATTTAGCTGGAATATGTCAAACTCTCCTTCCTTGTTATACCAGACAATGTTTCTCCACAGCGAATTACATTAAGGCTGATTGACGGCGTCTGCTATCAACGGTATAAGAAACTATTGACGAAGTCAGTCTTAGGTGCAGAAAGTAATCTTCCGTGAGCTTCAAAATGAGCATAATAATCGTCAATGTACTGCAAACGTTTCTCTTGCTCTCCCTCTCTTTCACCTGAACCGCCTCCTACAAATCCCCATGGTCGTGCAAAAAGATTTTTCTTATGAAACCTTAATCCTATTTTTCTCTCTTCATATCGCAACCGTACGATATAAATAACGTCATACGCCGCATGTTTACATTTGACACCATTTTCATGTAAACTCGTTCCTTCATTAAAATTTATCGAAAGCTTACACATAGACTGGCCAACTGCTCTTCTTAACATTCATACATGTTCTTTAAATCTTTATTTCCCGCGAGAAGCTGTAGACCCCAAGGAGTTTGCGACACAGTATTTGCGAATTAATATGTCTTTCTGAAGTAGCTATGGGTGATGCCACTTGGAGTAGCTAAGGATCGTTTGCTTAAATTTCCCCGAATAAAATATATCAACAAAAAATCTTAACCTTTACGTTTTTATTCTCAACAAAAACATGTTTTTGCGTGAATTAAAATACGTGAGTTAACCGTTTGCGATGCACATCAGGTCAAAACAAGACGAACGTGGCGGGATATAATACAAATTTTGTGATATGCTTACGTTGCGCACACCCATGTGATTCCTGGGAAACGGCCCGACGATGGGAAACATTTACCTTTCTACAGGCCCCAACCTATTCGCATATCCAGTTTCTGCACAGATGCCGTGACAATAACGGGATGCCGAGGAGTGTGAGATACAAGCTGGCGTTTAAAACGGAGGCGGTGAAACACGTTATGCTTCAAATTGGCAAGAGAATGGCCCATCTGTTAATTCAAGATTGCCACGCGAGGCTACGCAAATATCGCCAGATAATTGACCATGAGAAGGTGAAATGCTGTGAGCTCATGGGTGAGGACAGCACAAAACTGCTTCAGCAGAGAGTGCTTGAACTAGCCAGCGACAAACAAGCAATTCATGAAGCGGCACTGGAGAAAAAATTCAGCAGACTGCACAATCCAACGTCATCCAGACAAAACGTACTAGTACACAACCTATCGTCAAAAGAACTGACGAAGCAGCAAATACAGGATCTTTAGCACGAAGCATCATTCAACACGGCTGATGTTAAACCTGCTAACACACATGCAGCACTGGAATCAGTCAAAAATTAGACAGAAGCAAAAAAGGAGACGAAGATACTTACCCGACACTAGGTATCATCCCTCCTGATGGCTCCTCAACCGCTCCCATATATCGAACGCGCTGCATTAAGAGCACTCAAGGTCGACCAGGATATTGTCATCATGCCAGCCGATAAGGGACGTTCTACGGTCGTATAAAACAGAGCAGGCTTCCTTCAGAAGGCGAACAACTTACTGGGGGATCGTCAGTTTTATGTTTCTTGTGAAACCAATGCCATCAAAAAGCTGACACGCGAAATAAACTCGACCTTGTTGGGTCTAGATAACTCGTGTGCAATAATGCCGTCCGACTGACGCATGGCAGGGGCACAAATAACGGCCTTAGCCCGTTGCTATGGCCTCCCTAAAGTGAACAGGGAAGGTGCTCCTCTTCGACCCACCGTATCACTAAAAGTCACGCCAACGTACGGGCTAGCAAAGTGGCTGTTTCTGCGTCTCACATTTCTGACCGCTGATTCGGAGATCACGGTCCGCACGTCAGCACAGTTCTTGGAGAAACTAAAAGGAGTAAGTCTGTTGCCAAGTGATATCATGGTTTCCTTCGATGTGACGTCTCTTTGTACTTCTATCCCTCAGGATCTGGCAACCGAGACGGTCGAACTACTCCTACGAAACAAATACGATGGGACGGAAAATCGCCTGGGACACGCGGAAATCCTACAGCTCCTGAAGTTCTGTCTCAGGACGTACTTCACGTTTGACGGAAAGATCTACAAGCAGGTGAAGAGGACACCGATGTGTTCATAGATTTCCGTACTCATAAACGAGGCGGTCCTGCAGCGGCTGGAGTCGCTGGTTTTCCAACACTACAAACCGAAATTCTGGCCTCGGTATATGGATGACACCTTTGTCGTCATCGAATATGATCAGGTGCTCACTTTCAAGGAACGTCTTATCAGCGTCTTCCCGGATATCCAATTTACGATGGAGGAAGAAGAGAACAACCAGCTGACTTTTTGTGATGGCCTCGTTTGTCAAAAAGATTGCGGTGGTTTAAAGATTTAAGTATTCAGGAAAGTGAAAAACACGATGCAAATAGTGAATTACAACAGCAACCGCCCACTCAGCCACAAACGCAGCTGCATAAGGATACTCTATTGGCATGTTGAGACACACGGCAGCGAAGAAAAAAACACAGTTGCCAAGGTAGAATACCTCCGACGGGTGTTCAGATAAAATGGCTAACCGCGCAACTTCGTCAACCGGTGCTTGCGCAATTGAGTTGGCCAACGAAAGCGAACCGACTCCAAGATTTAGCGTTAGCTCCCGTATGTCAAAACCTATCGGAAGCAGTCGGTGGACTTCTTGCACCACTTGGAGTTGGATTCGACACAGGCCGGAGGCAACCATAAGGCGTCAGATAATGAAGCCAAAAGACCCACTGCCACGGCAAGAAACATCTGGGTCGTCTACAGTAACTGGTGCAATTGCAGTCAAAGCTACGTTGTCGGAGAAATTGGCAGACTTCTCAGGACGCGAATTGCCGTACAGGCGGGTGCAGTGCGGCTAAATTATGCCAATTCTCAAGATGCAGCTCATTTGACGAGACCTGACAAAATTGGATCGCCAATAATTTCTGCAGTTCTTCTTCTATCTGCCGAATTGGAGATTCATGTCTACGTACATACCTAAAAACGTTGGCGGCTCACAATATGAGGGTTAAAAGGCGATCTACGCAAGCTTTTGCCAAGACTCCCATTATTGGCCGAAAACAATTTCTTTTGATTTGCAAAATTCTAGAACTGCAGTTGTGGTGCAAGGTCCTTGTCTGAAACAAAGAGCTTCTGTTTTGAAATGGTGGGAATAAAAAGGCTCGCGAGATGTCTTGTATACTTACGAAGAACATATATGTCGACGTCGTAGGTGGGTATGTACAGGCAAAACATGTAGGCATGCACTCAAATCGTGAGCTGCGTTATTTCGTTTGAAATAAATTGCGTGTTGATATAATAGTTACCATAGCAACAATATTTTAAATCTATAAAATATTTTTGTTCAATAGTAAGTGACCTTTCATGTCATTATATTACCTTATAGATAGACATACCAGTAACTTACAATGCGTTTTCCGCCCTCTTCGAAGAACCCGCCAACAATTCAACTTATGTCCGTTGTATTACATCATAGTAGTTTCGCAAGATTAGCCTTATGAGCATCAGAAAACACTACTGAGAAAGACGACAATCTAACACTGGTCTGAAGTGCAACATGATCTTATCAACGTCATCAAAGTAGACTTTGAGGATAAATGAAAACTTAAGAATATGACAAGACAGAAGATCTTCGGTAAATCGAGTTGTACTCGTGAATTGTCGAAAAAGTACCACGTGTTCGTCGTCAGATTAAATTAAAAGTGAGGGCTGGAAATGTCGCACTAGAGGTTTTGGAGGCAGAGATTACAACGGACGGGGGAGGGAAGGGGGGGTTAGAGTTTGGACTATGGGCTGCGTGTTCGGGGGAGGGGGGAGGGGCTGGTTAAGAGTCAGAGAAAGTCCACGTGACCGGGCAAAGAGAGCCAGTTGTTGTTTCAGGCTGTGTCCAGCTTAGTGGACCGTGCACGAAACCCGGTATAGTGTGAGTCAAGCTCTACGTGCCTGTTCATACTAGCCAGATTCGAGTGTCAAGCTCGACGTTGTTGCTCTGTTTTCTTCTATAGCGCACGTTTTGACCATCGATAGTATAGAGTGGCGCCTACATAAAAATCCTATCGATATTCCGAAAGAACACGTGTTGCACATGCTTAAGCTCTGTCTCAAGAACTACTGTCAATTTGATGGCAAGTACTATCAGCAGGTAATGGGTACCCCAATGGGCTCACCAATATCGGGGCTACATGCCGAGCTAGTCTTACAGAGACTAGAATATGAGGTTTTTTAAGTTGTAAAACAAAAAATGTAGCTCCGCTACGCAGGCGACACATTCGTCATCATGAAGACTTGTGATGTCGAACGGCTGCACCAGAGTCTAAATGGGGTCTTCTCAGAAATACAATTTACCCACGAAGAGGCAACAGGAGACACCCTCTTCCATTCCTTGACGTGAGGATACAAAGACTCGCAGATGGCGAACTCGCAACAAGCGTCTACCGAAAGGACTCTACTGCAGAAATCATCCTTAACTATAGGAGTAACCACCGTGCGGCCCATAAAATAAGTTGTGTTCGCACTCTTTTCCATCGGGTCCACCGTAATTGCAGTAACGATTATTTGTTCAAGAGATAACTTACGTACTTGTTCACATTTTTCCGGGCCAATGGATATCCGACAAGCTTTGTCGAGAATTGCCTTTGACGTCAAGGTCAAGCTCAAAACCTCCATCCCAACGATGTTACATTGCCACAGAAATGTTATTCTCTACCCTACATGAATGGAGTATCTGAAACCATATCTCGGCAACTAAGTCACTTTGGCATCTCCGTTGCCCACAAGCCCGCAAACTCTTTGCTCGCAAGCTTATGTCGAGTAAAAGACGCTCTACCCGTGGAACAACTAAGTAACGTCGTTTACCGTATACCGTGTGCTGGTTGCCCTTACGTTGGTATTGACCAAACAGGCTGACGCCTTGAGACTCGCATCAAGGAACGCAAGTCAGCCGTTCGCCTACGGAACCATGTATCACTCGTATTTGCGCACTCCATTGAGTGTGATCACCGCTTCGATTGGGATGCCACCGACGTGATCGCAATGGCTAATACGCGACAAGTGATAGAATTCATTGAAGCTTGGCACTCAAATCCGGCTAGTATGAACAGGCACGTAGAGCTTGACTCACACTATACCGGGTTTCGTGCATGGTCTACTAAGCTTGACACAGCCTGAAACAACAACTGGCTCTCTGTGCCCGGGCACGTGGAATTTCTCTGACTCTTAACCAGCCCCTCCCCCCTCCCCCGAACACGCGGCCCATAGTCCAAACTCTAACACCCCTCCCCTCACTAGCACAACCTATCGCCGCGAGTGTCACGTCACCATAACCCTTCTTCCCAACCCACCTCCTTCCCTCCCCCGTCCGTTGTAACCTTTGCCCCCAAAACCTCTAGTGCGACATTTCCAGCACTCACATTTAATTTAATCTGACGACGAACACGTTATACTTGTTCGAAAATTCACGAGTACAACTCGATTTTCCGAAGATCTTCTGTCTTTTCCTCATATCATCTCGGAATGCAACTTGCTTTACTTTTCCAATATCATCAGTGAGTTCTTGATCGGGACTATCAAGTGGTCAAGATTATTGATGTAGGAGCGAGTTCCGGGAAGCAGTTCACAATAAAAGGATGCAACCAATGGAACATGAATTTTATTTTCCTGACATTTCAAATTCTGTAACCATAGAATGGTGTGAGAAATCCACAGATTGCGCGGTATTGATAAATGTTAGCGGCCATCCGCATCCGATTGGTCACAAACACAGCTGCGTTGAGACGCATTGCAGCGAAGTGAAAACACAGTTGCTGAGAGAGCGAATGGTTACCCGCGCAATTTAGTCAATCAATTCATAAGCACACGAGGGAAGAAACCAAATGCAAGTGGCACAACATTTTAGCGAGCTCTTCCCTGTGTTAAGAATGTATCGGAAGCGGTTAGCCATCTGCTCACCCCAATTGGAGTTGGAGTTGCGCACAGGCCAGAAGCAAAGATGAGGCGCCGGGTCATGAGACCGAAATGCCCCCTACCACGGCAGGAATCGGCTGGAGTCGTTTACCGGATCTGGTGCAGTTGTGGGCAATGCAACTACGTCGCAGAAACCTTGAGCTCATTCTGGACGCGAATGGCCGAGCATGCAGTGGTAGTGAAGAAGAAAGATGCCAACCTCCAAGTCGCAGCCCACTCGACGGGACCCGGTCATATTTTCAAGTTTAACGAGGCCGAAATGTTCACAGGAGGTGAAAACCGTGTGAGGCGTGAGCTGCTCCAGTTATGGTTCTCAGGTCCCCAGTCCATCAGCAAGCGCAGCAACTTGGTGTTTCCGTACCGTGTAATGAGAAATTGCCTGTGCAAGAGAATCAAGTACGTGGAAAGGGCCTTGCTCAGCAGCAACTCGGATGACAGCGAGCAAATTGTTCATTTATCAAACATTAAATATTTCATCACGAATTCCACAAGATCCTTGGGCGGGGGAATTTATCTTCAGGTGTGCTCACAATAAAGCCTTATTATAAACATTTATAGACCTTGTCCAACTCTCCTATCATCATTATAAATGTAACTGTATGATCCCAGGAGAAATTGGTGAAGGCCTTTGCTTGTCGAATTGACTTTTCAAGTTAAACATAGGAATATTTTCAGACCTAAATAAATGAGGGTTAATGTTTTAGAACTGTGGGTGAAGTGTTCTTAAGCATGAGGGAGAGCTTATATAGGCTTAAAAGATGTAAACATAACCATGGTCATTTTTGCTCCGCAGACTTTTAAGTCCTATAATTGACTCAGTTAAATAACTCGGGTTTCTCATTTAGCAATGAAACTTGTTACGTTTTCTTTGAAAATACAGCCGCATTTTATTTTCCTTATGATATATACGACTGGAACCATCTGCATACAGTTTTCACACCGTTTCTCACATATATCAAGCCCGTGTAGAAGATGTGTTACTTATAGTCCCTTTCTTATCTTTCCACAGATCCCTGATGACGCATGCATCAGTTCCCCCTGAAATGCGTGCAAAGCTCAACATTACAGACAACATGTTGCGGCTTTCTGTCGGCATTGAGGATTGCCGCGATCTGGCATGGGGCCAGTATCATGCACTGGCAAAACTCTGAACAGCTTTTTTAATCTTCCAACGAATTTTAGATAATTCGTTGATTTTGATCAATACGTCTTGTAATTTTTGATGTGTTAAACGCTTTTTAAACAACGCTTTGAATTAATAATTTCCACGTGTTATTGCTTTCCGAAAACGGCTAATAACTATGCAGAAGCTAATGCATGTGATTGCCTCCTGAGCATTTTCCATACATTAATTTCAGGCCGTGTCACTGGTTGATTTGTTGAGCAAAGCTGAATGTTATGTTATATTTGATCGATTTTAGTGCTTAGAGCCTCCATGCGCCTAAAGGTCCTTCACACGAAGAAGATTCATTTATCTGCTACAAGTTTTTACATTTCTGATGCAAACGTGAATTTTTTAGTAGGGATGTAAAGTTTTCTTGCGCCTTCTCAGTAACAGGCAGCAATGAATTCTTCTGTGAGCTATTCGTACCCGTTCGTAAGACTAAAATGTAGCATTTTTCAGCTCATGCTGAATTAATTCCGCCACAAAATTGTGGCCAGCGTCAGAGGGGACATTGGTGTTCCAATTAAGGGTACTACCTGGGGACAGTTGGCTTGAGCTATGATGACTGCGAGGTCTCTTGGAACTTCTTCGGTAATCGATGCTGAGCAGTAGGCTCTGTCGGTTAGTAGGTTGGTCGGTTAGTAGCCTATGTTGCATCAGGGGTTCCCGCCGGAGTCCAAACTGGGTGCAGCTAGGAGACGGAGACAAGCCGCGAACTCGGCCGGCTTGAGCCAAAGGTCCTCGGGGGTGAGTTGGGTGCCTGGCCGGGAACTGCAGGCGAACAGATGGCAGCAGTCATGCGGCGAGACGCCGCAGTCGGGACAGCAGTTGGGTATAGACGGGTCCAGCCGGGGTTGGTACCGGCGAAGGAGCATGCAGCAGACACTGCGAAGCTGCGCCAGGGTGCAGCGAGTCATCCGTGGGAGATGACGTTTCGAGGTGGCAATCGGAGGTGGATAACCGCCCAGAAAGACCGGGGGTGGATGGTAGCTCGATGTTTCGTCAACAACGGCTCTCTGGTGAAGGCATTGGTAGTCTGTCCTGATGATGGAGCCATCAACGGGTAGATCTAAGCGAGACGATGCGACAGCTGCCTTGTGGAGACCTCAGATAGACGTCCGAACGTTATGGCTAGGCTCGGGAGCGTTGCAACGATGGTGGTTCAGATGGCCAGTATGTGAACAGGCCCACCAGAACTGCTGGCCGAGGTGTTTGTTGTGTGCGGTGACCGGCAGGACAGAAGCCTCCGCATGAAGGTGATCGAGGGACGACATTTTTTAGCAGCCCGTGATCGTGCGGAGGGCACCGTTCTTTGCTGACTGAAGGCGGTGGAGGCTCTGTCGGTGATCATATTGGTGTCTGGGTCTTTTGCTGGTACCTGTGCTGCCATTATGATCAGTGTCTGTTCGTGCACCAAACTCATAATGTGAAACGCTTGTATTTCGAGACACAGTTTAGCAAACTACATCAGTTCATTGATTGGTTGCAGACGACTGAGCACCACTCCCTGGAACAAAACTCAACGGTGGGCACTGTTACACATACATATGCACTGACAACTCGTTATCTCGGCGGAAGCTTGTCGATTGTACGAAGAGTTCGTGCTCGTTACCTGAAATACTCGTAGGGTGTACAGCTCGTAATGTGAAGCTCCACTGTAAGTAGTTATCTTGCCCTGGCTGATGGACTTCGACTCAATTCTTTCTATCCGCCTTCTTTCTACGCCTGTGGCGTCTTTAATGTACTGATTAATTTCAGATTAGAAATTAAAAGGCTATCTTTTGAAAACTGGAATATCCACCAGATGAGAATGTTTCTCATCTGTCTCACGACCACCTGATGATTGAATGTCGAAAATTCACAAAGTTAACTATCTTTGCCCAACGCACTTCGTCTACCTTATCATACGTTTTGGGATGTCGGCTTTCCAGTTCATATGCATATATGCATCGTAACAATCTCATGTTAGTTGTCCAAAGTGAAACTTTAAATTTACGTACGTGAAGTTCAATTTTTTGTCAGGAAATCTACAGATCGATTCGTGACAGTTATTAGGGTTGCCACGCAATCTTGGTATATGATTTAAACCTCGAACCCAAAAATGGATGGATGACAACTACATTCGATGCCCTAGTTTTGCGTTCTCCCAATTGGAATACTTGATTATTCGTTATGTTCAAAGTTGAATTCTCGATCGACGATGCCTACTATCTGCCCACAACATGGCGGGCGCAGAGGTTGTAGGTTGTAGATTACTAATGTAGTACGGATACAGTAGTCGCCGTTTATTAAGCCCACCTCGGGCCCAGACCAAATTGGGCTTAATAGGCGGCGGGCGGACTAACCGGAGAGTCCTAGTTCTGGATTAGAAAATGCAGGATAAGCACTTTACATTACATATGTACTGTATTATGTGTAGAGCTTGGTTATGTAAAAGAAAATAATGTTGTTTGCCTTTTTTTACGTTTAAACAAAAACAACAAAAAAAATGAATTGTAAAACCTTTAAAAAAGCGGTCTAGTGTCAGTTGTTTTGGAGGAAACTTCACTTGCAAGAACTCTTTGATGTCCTTCTCCAGGCACCAGAAATCTTCGAATTTTGTGAAAGGTGATGCCTGTTGCAGAGTGTAGTGTACAGCAGTGGGAACTGGCTCTTGGTCCTCACGCATAGAGATGAAAATATGCTTTGTAGCCGGCAACTGGGCTTATTAGCCGGTGGATTTTGCTACGTAAAATTCCGTCCCAAGCTGAGTTGGGCTTAATACGTGGTTGGGCCTATTAATTGTGGGCTTAGTAACTGGCGACTACTGTAATTTACTCATGCAGCATATTCGGCATTATGTCTCATGCACTTGGGTGCAGTAGCAGTACCAAGTCCGGATAGGTGGAATCGAGCGCATTGTTTGAATAAGTTAAGCAGTGCGTTTATGTGTGCGACACCGAAGCTGGTGCACGTATAATGTGTCAGAGCTTCATGAAAACCAAAATTGGCCGGTTCAGACCCCATCTGACTAGGCACGTCCAGGAGGACCAGATAAACCTCAGTCTCCATCCTTAGAGGGACGAGATAGTCCATCTGTTGGCAGCCCTCCAAGGTAGTGCTCATTTATATTTGAAAAGCCCATCAGATCGTCTTTGGGGATGAATATGTACTAAGTGCTGCAGGAGCGGAGTCCTCGGAGCCAACTTCCCTTCTGGTGACCATCAGTCCGAGCTAGTCGCTCATCTGCTGCTGAGATTCGGCGCCAGTGGCTGGCGTGAGGCTGCGCCTAGGCATTTCACCATATCCACTCGTGTGTTAGAGGTTTTGTGGTGCCTTATTTCCGAGTTGGTCTGGGGCATCGCTCGCACAGCTCGTTTCACAGGCAAGCGCACAAAGTATGCAGCAGTAGGTGGATGTCTGACCAGACAAATGCACATCTGCATTCGTTTAATCTGATAAAAAAGTCTACTTAATAACAAGCAATAGAAACTGTCTTATCAATTAATGATAACTTTACCTTCATTTTCCCCAGAAGAGGAAGGAGAAGTGGAGGCGATTCCTGGGACCTGGTTATAATTAAGCTGACGTTTCGGAAACTCTCTCGTCTCCATCGTCAGAGCCATGTCC